>JAVBHU010000259.1:0-28064 GCA_034768395.1 Linum lewisii | reverse complement strand
CGTTTCCCCTTTTTGGGGAAAAAAAAAAGTAAAAATTTTTAAAACCTTGGTCGGGTTTTTTCAAAAAAAAAAATTTGCACAAATTTGGAAATTTTAGGTGATTACCCCCACCTAAAAAAATTGTTTTTGTTTAAAAATAAAAAAAAAAAATTTTGAAATTTTTGGTTCCCTATGCTTGCCACTTAACAGATAACATCTACACAAAAAAACCCCTTTTTTATATTTTAATTTTGCCTTTTTTTGGGTTGGGCCCCCAAACTTTTTCAGTTTTTTAATCGATGTGCATCCAGTAAAAACCATTTAGCTCCAATTTTTTTGGGGTCTTTTTTGGCCCTTTTGTTTGGCCCCCTTCCGTTCCAACTTTATGTTAATTAATTGCCCAGTATCATTAGGGAAAAGGTTTTTTATACCCCTCATACTTCGCCCTTTTTTGGGGTTTTGGGGCCCCTTTTTTCCCAAACTTTCTTTGTAAATTTTAAATTGATTGCATCCAAACACCTTTAGCAAAAAATATTTTTTTACTTACTAGCTTTTTTTTTTTTTGGGGCAAAAAATTATAAAAAAAGGGGTGGTTTAAAAGCCTTCATTTTCCCCTAATACTTTTTGCGAAAACCCCTCCAATTAACCCCCCCCCCTTTTTGGGGGGTTTTTTCCTCCCCCGAAATCCTCTAGGGGGTATGCGAATTTCAGTTTTTATTTTAAAAAAAGGGATGGTTTTGAAATGGAAGCCCAAAAGAAAAATTTATCGTTTAAAAAAAAGGGGAAAAAAAAAAAAATTTTTTTAAAGGAGCCTATTGTTAATTTGACAAAGTAGGGGGTTTAAAATGTTTTTTTCCCTAAAATTTTTTTTTTTTTAAAATTGATAATGTTCATCTTGTCGATTTAAAAAACCAAGAAAAAACCCAAAACCATTTTTTGAATTTGGTTAGTAAATTTTTTTTAATGAATTTTTGCATTTTTTGGGTTTTGGGATTCCCAAAAAAAATAAAACTTTCACCCCAAATGGGGAAATTTGGGCGAAAAAAATATTCAAAAAAATCGTGTTTTTTAGGAAAGTGATTTTTAAATCATATAATTACCCAAAAAAAAAAAACAAAAAGGAAATTACCCAAAAATCATACAAAAAGAAATTTCCCAAAATGGGGAGGGAAAGGAAAACTAAAAACCCCCCAAAGGGGGGGGGAAAAACCCCCTTGAATTGCCTTGGGGGGAGGTATGTTGGTACCCAAACCCCCCACTCTGTGGACGGCTCCTGGAACGGAAAAAATTCACCCCCCTTTTGGGGGTTCAGTACCCCAAGATTTTAAAAAGGGGGAATAGCATGCCTGGGATTTCAATGATATTTGAGCTATCCCCAAAAAAAAACCCCCAACTTATAAAAAATTTCCCCTAACAAATTATATTCTTAATCTCCTTTATTTTTACAAAAATTTAGAGGTTTCCCTTCGAGTTACAAAAAGACACCCCGATAAGGTGTCAACATGATTTGAGGATTTTTTGATCCCTGGTTTAGTTGAGAGGGGGCCGTGACAGGGGTTCAATTGCAGCGGATAGAGTTCTAGAGATTTTGTGTGCGTTGATCACCGTCATTCTTCCACATTCGTTTTTTTTTCGAAAGTTTGGACGAGAAGACCTTTATGCACCCTGGGCCATTGAAAGTTGAGTAGTTTTTGCAGCACTTTAGGGGGCAATTTTTAAAAAATTTGGGAAAAGGGTCACAAATTCCCAAAAAAAAGATAAATTAAAAAAAAACGACCAATCTCCCCCAAATTTAATTAAAATGACAAAAACAGCAAATAACTTAATGGTGCATTCACGATGAATTGACTTTTTAGTATTCGAAAGAGTGAAGGGGGTGATTGTTTTTTGAAAAAAAAAATTTTAGATTAGTGAATTGGGGTTTTTTAACTTTCCCTTTTGATAGGGGTAAATTCGAGTGTATTTCATTCCCCGAAAGACCAGAAAATTTTCCTCTTTTTTTTTTGCAGGGGGGAAGAACTTATGTCTTTTTTTTTTAAGTGAGTTAATCTTTTTAAAGGGTTCTCTTATTCAAACAAAAAAACTAAAATTGTTCCACAAGTCTCTAAAATTTTTTATTCCAAAGGGGAAAAAATGAGGGGGGAAATAGGTGAAATTTAAAAACTCTATCCCCGGGGGTTTGGGAAACCTTTTTTACCCATAAAAAATTTTTTGATTTGTTTTTATTTAAAAACATCTAAATTTCGGCAAGTGTCTATAAAAAAACTACACTAATTGAAAAGTCATACGCCCACTAAGATAAAACCAAAGGGGGAAAAAATTTTTTAAAACGCTCAGTTAAATTGAGAAAAAAAATTTATGACAGATATCGACCCCATTTTTGGTTTTTTAATTTTAAAGGGAAAAAGTTTCCATTTTTCCCGTACAATTCAAATAAATGAAAACATGCATTTTTGTTTTTTTAATTTTTTGAAACTTTCCCAAGAGGGCCCCCCACCGCCATTGAAAGAACAGAAGCTAAAAAAGGAATCACTGTGCACTGCGCCATGTTTCTTCCGTTTGATAACGACCTTCCACTAATAGAAAAAAAAACCCCGGTAAAAAAATAATCACACCCTTTTAAAATTTTTTTTTTTATTAAATTAAAGGTTAATAAATTTTAAATTTAAATTTAAAAATTTCATTAGAGAAAAAGTAAAAAATGGGGTTTTTAAAAATTTTGTAATATTAAAGTCAACCCCCTAACTTTCATACGTGCAGAGAGACACCAGACTTTGAACTACTAAAAAAACAATTTTAAAGTTTTCCACCCAAATTTCAAAAAACCCCGAATCGGTTTAACAAACTGCCCTCTTCAATTTAAAAGGGGGTTATAAATTCCCCCAATATTTTAATCATTAAGAATACCCTATTACTATGAAATATTAAAAACAAACCCAAACCCGCTGTACTTTTGTAGCCTTTTTTTTTAAATCACCAACGATAAAACAAAAATATGTTTTTTTAAGCAGCGAGGCGTAAGGAAAAAGTGGGGGGGGAGTTAAACCATGAGTTTTTGTTTTTTGAATTAAATTTTTTTTAAAAATTTTTTTTTTACTCTTTTACCTCTCATTTTATATACTAAAACCGAAAAACTTTCTTTAATAAACCCCCTTTTACATATTAAAAAAATTAACCCACAACTTCCGCCCTTGGGGCCGGTGGATAAAAATGGGGGTTTTTGGGGGGGTTTTAAACAAGGGTCCCCCCGGGTGTTCGGGGAGGGGGAACCTTGCAGGGGGGACGGAAAAGGGGGTTAGTTTTTTTTTTTGGAAATAAGTATGTTTAATGCGGAGAGTTTTTTGAGAAAACCCGGGGAGACCCCTTTTTTTTTGGGGGGCCGAAAACCTTTACGTACATGTGAAACTTAGAAAAACGTTTTCCCCCAGTTTTTTTTTCCCTTTAATATCTGTTAATTTTTGGGGCCCTTTTTAAACTGACAGGGTCCACGTTCCTCCCTTTGGGCCCCCAGCGATCCCCCAAATAAGGGGGGGGGGTTATGTTGTGTGACGGGGATCCTTTTGGGTCGGGGGGACGGGGGCCCCCCTGGGGGGGCGGCCCCCCCCCTGCCTGTTTGGGGGGGGGTTTACTCCCCTAATTTTCCCCCTTTGGCCTCGGGGCCCAAAAAATCGGGGGGATACTAGGGGGCGGTCTCGAACCCCCTGGAGTGAGGATCGCCCTGCCATGTTCAGGGCATTAACTCGGGCCCATAAATTTCCCCCCGTATGGGGCCCCGAGGCCGTAAGAGGCTCGGGGGATACATGGAAATCCCCAAAAGCCCGGGGGGAGGATCCCCCCTGACCATTTCAGGGGGATTCAACTCAAGGACTAGTTGTCACCGATCCCCTTACCCCGGGGGCCAAGGGGGGGGGGGCCTTCTTTTGGGGGGAATTTGGGATGCTTCCCCCCTTTTGGGGCTACTGCCATTCCCCCCTCCCCGGGGGACACTGGCCGTTTTGTTTTTGGGGACTTTCGCACCCCCCTCCCTTTTTAAAAAAGGGGCTCTCCCCTTTTTTTTGGGGACTTCATTTTTTTAACTAAATTTTTTTGGGGGTTCCCCCCCCAACCATTTTTTTTGAGCTGCCTCCCTTTTTCCCCTTTCCCCCTCTCCTTAAAACCTTTTTGCTTTCCCCTTTTTTCCCAAAATTTCATAAAAAAGCCTTTTGTTTTGATGTCTTCCTCCCCCAAGCAAATATTTTTTTGAAAAATTTTCAATCAATTTCCTTTTTTTTCCCCCCTTGCAAATTTTTTTTTTTTTTTTTTTCCCCCCCCTTGTTGGAAGTCGGGCTATTTCATATCCCCCGTTTATGCCCTTTTTAAAGGGGAATTGAGGGACGCGGAACTCCCTCCTCTGGGGCCCCCCGCCCCCCCCCAAAGGGGCATAAGCAAGGGCCCCACCTTGCCCCCTTTGGGGTTTTTCCTCCCCTCTTCATTGTCCCCCCTTTTCCCTTTTTTTAGGGGGGTTTTAGGGGGGGAAAAAAGGGGGGTGGTCGCCCCCATCTTCTCATCGTATCTCCCCTCGTCACTCGAGTCCGTCTGTCCCCGGTTGTCGGAAAAAAGGGGGTTTATGGGTGTGTGGGGTGGGGGACCCCCAAAATCGGGGGAAAAGCCTTACCCGGGGGGATTCCGACAAAAGTTTTCCCCCGTCCCCCTTTTTTACGTGGGTACACCTTCAGGGGGTGCGGGCCCCCTGCCTTCCCCCCTTTGGCGGGCACTCCGCCTCGGGGAAAAACCCGGGGTTTAAAAACCCAACTAAACCTTTTCCGCCGTTCGGTCGTGGCAACCCGGGTTCAAAAATTTGGGGGGTTTTTATTTTTACACCAGGGTGGGGGAAAATAAGGGGCCCTCAAATTTGGGGGGGGAATTGGGGGGGGCACCGCAGACTCCAAAATTTTTCCATTTTCCCCTATTCAAAACCGCCCCCAAAGTTTGAACTTGTGACATCCCCCCCGCTTTTTTTCGTCCCCCCCCGCCCTTTTTTTTAAAAAGGGGGAAACTTCCCCCAGGGGGGGGGTTTTTGGGTAGGCCTCATGTCGGTCCCTTTTTCCCTGGGCCCCCTTTTGGGGGAGGGGATTTTTGGGGACCCTGGGGGGGCCCCCCGGGGCCCCAAAACCCCCACGCCTGGGCATGGGGGCAGTTTTGGGGGTTTTCTTTAAAGACATTCGCTCCCTCCCCAAGTTTTCCCCCAAACTCTAAAACCCAAAAATTAACCAAAATGTTAAATTTCTCAAAAATGGGTAGGGGGAGCTTTTTTTTTTCCCAAAAAAAGGGGGATCCATGGGGATTTTTTTTCTTTTTTAAAGTGACCCCCGGGTTTTTGGGGAAACCCCCCGCCCCAAAGGTTTTTTGGGGGGCCATCGGGTTAAAAAACCCCCCCCCCCGGGAGAATATCCTCTTTAACGGGGGAAACCCGGGAAATTTAACAATTTAAAAAACCCACCCCCAAGGGGCCGGGTAGGGGGGGGGTGAACTTTTTTAAACTTTTTTCTGTTTTGGGGCCCCCCTTATGGCCCTTTCTTTCCCAAATTTAAATTTTTCTTTTTTTTATTGGGGGAAAAAACTCCTCTTCCGGCGTTCAAATCTAAGGGGGGAGCGCCCTGCTGAAACTCACCCCAACCTAAATTGGGGGGGGTCAGGGAAAGCGAACCCCCCCCCCCAAACCGCCCCCGGGGGAAAAGGGGGGCGGAAAAAACCCCCGGGGGGAAAAGACACCGGGGCCCGGGGCCAGGATCCGCCCCCCCAAAGGGAAGGCAAAGCCCCCAAACGTTACCCCAAGAGGCCCCCGGGGAAAAAAACCCGGGGGAAGCTCTTAAAACCCCCCAGGTTTTTGGGGGGAGTCAGCCCCCCCCCCTTTTCCGGGGCGAGACCCCCCTAAGGGGCCAAGAGTTCCCTCCCGAGCCCTCCCCAAAAGGGGGGCCGAGGGGAAAACGACCACCCCGGTGGGGGGGGGGTTCGCATAGGGGGGAAAAGGGGGCGATTGGCCCAGGGTAAGATCTCTTTCATGTTTCACTTTTTGTCCTACTTTTTAAGTAATTTTGGATTGCTTTTTTTCAGTTTTTGGAAACCCCCCGGGCCAAAACCTGTTTTTCGCATATGGGGGGGCCCGGGGGGCCCCGGTTTGAAAAAAAACCCAAGGGGGGAAGCGGGCCCCCTCAGCGGGGGAAGGGGCCAAAAATTGGGGGGCGAAGAGTGAAATGGAGGGGGCCCCGGCCCCGGGGCTTTTAAAACCCTTTTTCCAAAATTGGGTTTTTGATCCGGTTGCACCCCCAAACCCCCTAAAAATTTTTGGGATTCCCGGGGGGCCCAAAAGAAAGGGTTTGGGGGGTTTGGGGGGGCCCTGCCCCGGGGGGGGGGAAAAGGGGACCCCCTGAAAAAAGGGGCCCTTTTTGGCCCCCGGGGGGGGTATGGCCCCAGGAGGGGGGCCAAACAGAAGGGGGCCCCCCGGGGGCCTTTAAATTTGAAAGGGGGGGAACCCTTGGGCCCCGGGGGGGGAAGTTGAGAAGGCGGTCGGAAAGGGGCTGAAGCCGGGGGCGAGGGGCAGGGCGCCTTGACCCCCTTCTCCCGCCCCTAAACCCCCGGGGGGGGGAACACGATTCTCCTAACCAGGAGCTTTTCCCCTCTCCCAAATTTAGGGGGGGACTAAAGGGGGTCCTACTTCAAGTGCTCTCCCCCCCGCGCAAGCTTTGGGGGGCCACTCCGATGACTCCCCCAAAAAGGGGAAAAAAAGAAAAAAGGCCCCTGAATGGGGGCGGAAAAGGGGGGGGTGGGGGGGGGGCGCTTTTTTTTCCTTTTTCCTTTGAACTGGCCCCTAAAGCCCTTTTTTTAAAATGGGGGCCACTCCTTCCTTTAATTTGCTTTTCCCTTTTTTACTTGCCCCTTTTAAAAAAACGTTTTTTTTCCCCCCGTCAAAAAAAAATTAAATGCCTTTTTTTTCATTTCACCCCCTTTTTTCTTTCCTTTTTTTTTTGGGGGAAAATTCCCCCTTTTCTGGGGAAATTTCTCCATGGGAAAAAAACCCCGGACAAAAAAAATTTTTTTCCCCCCGGGGAAAAAAAATTTTCAAGAGGGGGGGTTTCCCCCCTTAACCCAAAATGTTACAAAAATTTAAACCCCGGGGGCCTAACTGGGGGAAATTTAAGGGGGTTTCCCCTTTTCCCCAAAAGATGATAAAATTTTTTCTCCCTAAACAAAAATTTAACTAAAGGGGGTTCCCCCCTTTAAACCCCCAACCTGTGACAAAGTCCCCCCCCGGGAATTTAATTTTAAAATTTTGGGGTTCCCCTTACCCAATGTTATAATTTTTTCCCTGGGGAGAAACTAATCAACTAAATTGGGTTCCCCCTTTGGGGGAACCCAACGCTGATACTAATTCCCCCCTGGGATCGAACTTGGAGGAAATTTTGGGTTCCCCTTGGGGAGCCCATGATGATGAATTTTTCCCCCTGGGGAAAACTGAATTCAACGGAGTTGGGTTCCGCCTTGGGGAACCCGAACGTGATGAACTAGCTTGCCCTGGTAAACCCGACTTGGCACAGGGGTTAATTCTCCTAGGAGTTCGAACCGCCATGCTTTTATAGTACTTGTTTTATTGATACATAATATCGCATATATATCCTTTCATGAAAGTTGCCTTCCCTTCCTTACATACACGCCCGTAGCAGGTTGCTTTCAAAAATAAAACCAAACCCAAAAGAAAAGCAAGATGAAAGTTCTTTGCTGAGCTAGGCCTCGTCTTTATTTGCACTGTACTTCCGCAAGTGCATGGGTTCCATGTCTGTTATGGGTTCGCCTAGGGTGTTCGAGTTTGAAGGTGCTTGGACCAATCACTTCACGGACCTTGTATGGTCCTTCCCAATTGGCGTTTAGTTTGCCTGTTGGGGGACCGGCCGAAAAAACCTTTCGAACCACCCATCACCTTGTTCCAGGTGATGAGGCGAAGATGAGCGTTGTATCGCCTAGCCAATTGTTCCTTTTCGCTACCAGCGATAGCTGCATCCTCCCTTCTTTCTTCAAACATGTCCAATTATGATGTAAGCCTGCATCATTGTTGGCGTGTTAAATGCTGAATCCGAAGGCTAGGCAATTAACCTCCACGGGCAGGACTGCCTCGTCCCATATACCAGGTGTAAGGTTTTTCATCTGTGGCTGTTTTGTACGAAGTCCTGTGCGCCCATAGATGTTGGGCAACTCATCAACCCATTTTCCCTTACCCGCATCCATCTCCTCTTCAATCTTGCAAGATGAGCTTGTTGATTGCTTCTGCCTGCCCGTTCGCCTGGGATATCCCACCGACGCCAAGCGAACCATGATTTTGAACTCTTCACAAAAGTCAAGGAACGCCGCGCAATCAATTGAGTACATGATCGCAGACAAATCCTAGAGGAAGGCTGAAGCGAGTGATGATGTTTTTCAACACGAACTTCTGCACCTGATATGCCGTGATGGAGGCGGAGAGCCTCGCTTCCACCACTTGGTGAAGTAATCCACCGCCACGATGATGTACTTTCTCTTGCCCACCGCTTCTGGAATGTTCCTACAAATCCATCCCCAGAAGGCGAACGGCCATGGCGAAATATCGGCTGGAGAGCGGTGGAGGGCGGGTGGTGTGTGTTAGCGAACAGCTGGCACTTGTGGCATCGTTTGACCAGCTCCTCCGAGTCTCGGCGGATTGTTGGCCAATTACCCCTGCAATAATACATTCTTTTCCAGGCTTTTGGCGCCAATATGCATCCCGCACAGCCTTGGTGGTTTTTCTCTCAAGGTGAAAGAAGCCTCCTCATCACTTAAGCATCGCAGGTACGGCCCTTCGAGGATTTACGATACATTTCGCCGTCCAGCAAAACGCACCTCGCCGCTCGTCTACGTATCTTGGTGGCTAGGGCCCTCCGCCGGGAGGGCGTCCTTTCAATAAAAGTCCGTATGGGCGTACGCCAATCCGTGAGTGGTGCTGTGGGCGGTGTTACGCTTGTTCGGGCATCGACGCCCATACACTCACCCTCTTCTCTTTCTTTCTCAACGGTGATCATCCTGTCCTCGTCGAAGCTGAGAGCGGTAGCGAGTTTAGAGAGAGCGTCAGCGTGGGCGTTGTCTTCCCTCGCCACCTGATGGATCTCCGTTGTTTCGAAACCCTTGAGGGGATCTTGGCTTGATCGTTGTACGGGGCCAGAGTTTCTTCCCGGACCTCGTACCCCCACAGAGCTGGTTGACCACAATGGCGGAGTCGGAGAACACTTTGAATTAGATTTCTCCCATGGTTTTGGCCATTCTGACCCTGTAATGAGCGCCCCGTACTCCGCCCATTGTTGGTTCGTGGCCTTTGAAACGGAGGGCGGTTTCGTGTAGGACTCCCCTGAGGGCTTTTTTTAAAACTATACCCCCCCGCTCCGTTCTTGCTCGATGCCCCATCCACGTAGAGCTCCCAGTAAACATCCGGGCGTCCTTCCCTCGGACACACCCTCGACCACAAAATCACCAGAGCTTGTGCCTTGATGGCTGTCCTGTTGAAGTGTACGTCGTATTCGCTGAGTTCTACCGCCCATTTGGACATGCGCCCCTGCCACTCCCATGGACCTGAGAGCTGCCTTAGTGGTAAGTTCTCACAACGTGAATCGTGTGGCATGGAAGTATGGGCGCAACTTCCTGAGGCGATAATCACCGCGTAGGCTGACTTCTCCAACGGAGAATACCTGGTTTCGGCATCTAATAACGACTTGCTCGTGTAGAAGACCGGGCGTTCTTCTTGTCTATCCGCTTCCGAGAACTGAGCTGACAGCTGTGCCGCGATGGCGACGTACAGGTATAGCTCATCTCCGGGAACGGGGCTGCTAGCGTCGGCGGAGTGGTGAGGAATGCTTTGAGTTTCCTCAAAAGCCGTTAGAACATTCTTCCGTCCATGAGAACTTGGCCGCCGCCTTCAGAGTGGCGAAGAATGGCGCCTGCCTCTCGGCGGACTTCGGGATGAATTGTTCTTCGCTCCAACCGCCCCGTCAGCGTTTTGACATCTCTCACCGTTTTAGGAGTGGTGTTTGTATGATAGCTTTATCTTTTTGGGGTTCGCCTCGATTCCCCGCCTGGTGATTATGAATCCCAAAACTTCCCTGAAGATGCGCCAAAGACCACTTCTTCGATTCAAGCGAAGTTGGAACGCCTTCAAGGTATTGAAGGTTTTCCTGGTCCCCCAGGTGGTCCTCACCCGCCTTGGTCTTCACCCGCAGGTCTCAACGTACGCTTCCATGTGATGACCCAACTGATCTTGAAAGACTCTGTCAATCATCCTCTGGTACGTCGCTCCGGCATTTTTTAGGCCAAACGGCATCACATTGTAGCAGTAATTGCCGAAGGGCGTCGAGAAATGACGTTTTTTCTTGGTCCGCCTTTGCCAGAGGGATCTGGTGGTATCCCGAGAACATGTCCAGGAAAGACAACGTTCATGGTTTGCTGTGGCGTCACCAGTTGGTCGATATTGGCAGGGATATGGGTCCTTGGGGCAGGCGTCGTTGAGGTTGGTAAAATCTATGCACATCCGCCAGCTTCCATCCGCCTTGCCCACCATTACTTTCATTCGACAGCCACGCGGGTATTGGACTTCCTGATGAAACCTGCTTCCAATAGTTTCGTTATTTCTTCTTGGACGCTTGTTTCTTGTCCAATTTACTGTCCGCTTCTTTTGCGACACGGCGGGCGTCTGCCCTCACAGCTAGTTGGTGCTGCATGATCGCGGGGGTCCAGCCCAGCATTTTCCTGGGGTTTCCATGCGAACAAATCAGCATACTCTCTCAGCAGTGCCATGTGCGGTCTCGGTCTGGGACCGGCATATGAGCGACAGCCGTATCATTCTTTCCGGATTTCCAGGATACATGGGACTTCTGTATCCGCCTCTGCGGATTCGGGGCGGACATACGCGTCGCCTCTAGTATCCACTGAGAAACACCCTCTTCCTTCTTGAGACCACCCTATAGCATTTTCGTGCTAAATGGAGTTTTTCCCCATGCTACTCCGATTCCTCTTGCAGTGGGGAATTTCATGACTTGATGGACTGTGGAGGAAACTGCCTCGAAGGCGGCTAAACTGGGCCCCCCCCATTATCATGTTATACGCCGAATTGCAATTGGTGACGTACCATTTTATGTGCTTTGTTTCCTGGTGTTCGTCGTCCCCCAACGTGATGGGTAAGGTGATCACGCCCAGTACAGGTACGTCATTCCCCGCAAAGCCAGTCAGCATGATCTTAGAACGCTTGAGTAGGGCGGGGTCTAATCCCTTTTCTGCTGAAAGCGTCGGCGGAGAGTATATCCGCCGAACTGCCCTCGTCAACTAGCACCCGCTCTACCAGAGTGTCTTCAATGATGACACGGATCACCATCGCTTGGGTGCTGGGACTTCCCCCGCGCAAATCTGCCGACGTGAACGTCAATGGCGGCTCTCTATCCGATTGTTTGACCATGGAACATTCACCAACGACCCTTCTGTTCTGGGGCGTATCCTCCTCTCCCCCCAAAATCATGCTGCATTGTTCTCTTGTATCTGGGCTTTCCGCCCTCCTTTTGGGTATCCGGACTTTTCTCATCCGTTTATCCTGTCGAAGACACTCGCCTTTCTGGGGGGCGTGTGTCTACCCCTTTGGAGGGGTGTCTCTGACCTTTTCTTTTCTCCTTGTCTTGGCGATTCTGAGCGTTCCCGCTCTTTTCTCCTTCGGTTACTTATGATGAATTCCTTGAGGTCACCATTCTTTATGGCTCGCTCAATCTCACTGCGGAGTTCCCGGCAGTCCTCCGTGTCGTGCCCCTTCTGCCCATGAAACTCGCAATACTCATTCAGGTTCCCCCTTTTCATGCCGCCTTGGGCAACGGGGCGGGCCACCGCAATCCCCCTTTCTTTTCTTGGAGGACGTACATGAGCCTTCGCCTTGATTCCGTCAGTGGGGTGTACCCTTGTTCCGATCTTCCCTCTCCGTGAGGGCGTTGTCTCTTCTGTCGTCAGGGCGTTTCTCTTTCCGCCCTTGGTACCCTTTATCCCTGTTCTGATCGCTTGAGCGCCTGTACCCGTCCTGTATCATGGCGACATTCTCTTCCACTTCAGCACACTGGAGGATACATGTCTCTAATTCGGTGTGGGTTTTTGGCTTTCTCCGGACAGTCCTTCACCAGTTCGGTGCTGAGTGTGGTGGTTTGGATGTGGTGAAGCACATGTCCAGTGCAAGGTTGGGCACCGCCGCGACCGCTTGCCCATTCTCGTAGTACTGCCTAAGGTTTCGGACCCGGGGCTGTCTCAAGTTCCAGAAGGCGGACAAATTACGTCCCGCCTCTTTTTGGTTTGAGAACTTGTGGAGAAAGAGTTGGCAGAAATCTTCCCAATTCTTTATGATTCCTTCCGCCAAACTCCATACCAGGTTAGGGCCGCTCCAGTTAACGTTCCTGGGAACGTACGGCAGTAGGTAGCGTCCGGGGCGTGAACTCTGCATGGCAATGGTGAATGTTAACAGATGTTGGTCAGGATCCCCAGTTCCGTCGTACGCCTTGATTGCTGGTGGCACGAATCCTTGTGGGGGAGGAAAGCTAAGGAGATTCTTGTCCAAAGGCTGCCGCATGGCGAGTTGCTTTGGGCCTGACTGGTGGCGAGGGAGGAACAGTCGGTACATTTCGTCCGAGTCCGCCATGCCGGTTGCCAGTCCGCCGGATGAGCCTTCGGTGTGATTTCCGGGGTTGCCTTGGCCACCAGGAACTTCATCATCACTGCCATTTCAGCGTTCTGTCTTTGTAGATCGGCTACCTGTGCCGCTAGGTCCCCCGCGGCGGGATCAGCCGCCGCTCTATCTTCCCTCGGAGGGGAGATGCGGGGCTCTCGGAGCAATCCAAGGCTAGAGGGCGGATTGGATGGGGTGTTTGTGTAGCCGTTCCCGGGGGTGGGTCTATGGAAGGACGAGGGTCCGGGGGACACCCGCGATACGACTTGCTTGGCCGGGGTGACGAGCGTATCCGCGGGGATACCACTCATGGGATTTTCCTCCAAATTTTGCATGCTGTTTGTCTTTTGGGAACAAAACGTTTAGCTGATTCCCCTTCCTGGCGCGCCAATTGATCCGCCCAGTTGGACCGGTGGATCAATATGTGGTTCTTTGGAGGGTTAAGCAACGGATCCGTCCTCGGAGTGTCTCGGCGGATGGTACCTTGCAGGGTGGACGTGCAAGGGGTTAGTATATGTGAGATGGTAAGTATGTTGATAACGCAGGGAGAGTGGGTTACAGAGAAGTACCGGGCGAGAGCCCTTTTTGTGTGGGCGGAACCGATAGCCTTTAGCGTTACAGTGTGAAAGCTAGTAGTATCAGGCGTATGGTCCCCAGTCTGTTGTTCCCTTCTGAATGGGGGATCCTGTTATTTATAGGTCCCATTGATCTGACAGGGTCCACGTGTCCTGCTCTGAGTGGGCCGCAGCGAGTCACCGTCAACAGTAATGGGCGGTGGTCTACTGTTGATGTGACAGGTAGTCCTTTGGCTCAGGCGGACGGAGGACCGCCCTCGAGTGACGGACCGCCCTGACCATGTTGGAGGGCGGATTCAACTCGGGCCCATCACAACGTATTTGGAACTCGACCTATAATTCCGGAAAATATTAAGTATTTTACCCATTATTTAACTTCTCATTGGATAATATGGTTGAGATTTGGATAGGAAATTGAAAAGAAACAAATGAAAAATATTGGTTCATTACTTGTGACGTTTCTGATACATTAAAAGTTATGTGGCTGTTATGTCACATACTCAAACTCCAAGTGACCATTTATGATATTGACCCGTAAAAAAATATATGATATTCAGAATATCATTGTTTTTTCTATCTTGAATATCATGATATCTGGGGTCAAAAGTGATATCAATATCACTCTTTAGATATTCTACTCCCCCTTGGGGCTGTTGACGAACCAAGCTGCTCGTGTTCGGCTCGGCGTTCGGCTCGGAAAAAGCTCGCCCGTGACTCGGCTCGAAACGAACCGAGCTGACTCGCGAGCCGGCTCGTTTATAAACGAGCCGAGCTCGAGCTCATGCCTGCTCGGCTCGGCTGGCTCGCGAGCCAGCTCGGTTCGTTGGCTCGAACAATGCAGCTCGCGAGCTGGCTCGTTAGAGCTCGTTACACAGCTAGCGATCAGCTCGAGAATGGCTCGTGAGCTGGCTCGATTAAGTAGCTCGTGAGATAGCTCGATTTTGGAGCTCGCGAGCTAGCTCGATTTCGGAGTTTGCGAACTGGCTCGATTGGCTCGTGAAATGACTCGATTTTGGCTCATGAAATGGTTCGATTTTGGCTTGATTATTTTTAAAAATTCTAGATCTTTTAAACAATAATATACATTTTGATTTTTTAGTATGCCTACAAATTAATGATAAGTAATAATTCAGAAAATTGAGTAAGTTCAAATCTTGCAAATGAGCTCGATCCGAGCTCGAGCTCGAAAGCTTGCAAACGAGCTCAATTCGAGCTTGAGCTCGTTTAGGTTCGTTAACGAGCTAGTTTCGAGCCGAGCCGAGATTGCAATCGAGCTCGATTCGAGCTCGAGCTCGATTCGAGCTCGAGCTCGTTTAGACTTGTTAACGAGCCAGTTTCAAACCGAGCCGAGCCGAGCTCGAGCAAAAAAAAATTAGCCGAGCCGAGCTCGAGCCAGAGTTCAAACCAAACGAGCCGAGCTCGAGCTGGGCAAAGCTCTGCTCGGCTCGGCTCGTCAACACCCCTACTCCCCCCTAGAATATTTGTAGAGTGATATTGATATCACTCTTTGCAGACTTTTTTGCCCTTATTCTATCATCTCAATTACAGTGTCATTATTTACTTTCCCCATTTCTCATCCCCGATTAATTCTCTCTCACCTCCTCACCATTTATCTATTGACGGACGCCGATTCCATTGTCCAACTAGTTTTGGACAGTTAACGGGTGTCCTATTTTTTTAGCAAATTAGTCAAACCTCCAAACCTTCTATTAAAGTAGTTGTGAATTAGCTAGGGTAAAGTTCATTCGATTATGTTCAGAGCAAGTGTATTATAACCCATAAAGTTGAGGGCAAATTGGTCAATTTCTCATTAAAGTAACTTATCACCAATTGTTACACTGCGTTCTTCCAAATTTACTCGCTGTATTTTATATTTTTTACCGTTATGATCACGTTATTTTTAATTTTTAACAGAGAGAGTGAGAGAGACGTGCACTTCAATCTCAGGTAAGTTTGATGTCGGCACTTCTGTTCTATTGTTTTTAATTGTATAAAATTCGTTTTCACCCCAAAATAAATTACAGTTTCCTTCACAGCTGTAAAAAAATTGGCACATAGATACAAAATACAATACATGTACGTATAATAATACGTACACACCTCCTGCTTGTATCCTACACGTTTCAACTTCCAGTAACAAACATACGATAGATTATTAGATTAATCCAAGCTGTAAAAAAAAATTAACAGTGGACTAAATGTACCAAAAGTGAAATACAATTTTGTCCTAATATATAACATGTTTTCAGAACCGTACTGGTAAGGACGGTCTGATTGGTTAGACCTTGAACAACTCCTCAAAATTGAACGATACAATATTGATGTAATGACAGTTTAACTGTATTTTATAACAAGTTTAGTTGTTGAATCGCATATCGTTAACCTCACCAATTAGACGTATCAGTAGGGTTTTAAAAACACTGTATATAACTGATCCGCCCAGTTGGACCGGTGGATCAATACTGTGGTTCTTTGGAGGTTTAGGCAATGAATCCGTCCTCGGAGTGTCTCGGCGGATGGTACCTTGCAGGGCGGACGTGCAAGGGGTTAGTGTATGTAGGGTGGCAAGTATGTGGATAATGTAGGGAGAATGGGTTACAGAGAAGTACGGGCGAGAGCCCTTTGTGTGGGCGGAACCGATAGCCTTTAGCGTACAGCGTGAAAGCTTGTAGTATCAGGCGTATGGTCCCAAGTCTCTCCTTCTTCTGAATGGGGGGACCCTGTTATTTATAGGTTCCATTGGTCTGGCAGGGTCCACGTGTCCTGCTCTGAGTGGGCCGCAGCGGGTCACCGTCAACAGTAATGGGCGGTGGCCTCCTGTAGACATGACAAGTGATCCCTTGGCTGAGGCGGACAGAGGACCGCCCTGGAGCGGCGGACCGCCCTGGCCATGTTCGAGGGCGGATTCAACTCGGGCCATCAATTGCCCCAGTATGGTCTGAGGCCGTAAGAGCCTCGAGGCGATACTATGGAACTGTTTCGAACGCCTTGGAGTGATGGACCGCCCTCATCATGTGCGAGGGCGGATACAACTCAAGGGCCCATCAATTGCCCCAGTATGGTCTCGAGGCTGTAAGAGGCTCGAGGCGATATTATGGAACTGCTTCGAACGCCTTGGAGTGAAGATCCGCCCAGGTCAGGTGGGAGGGCGGATTTACATTCGGTGCCCATCAATTGCCCCAGTATGACCTTGAGGCCGCGAGAGGCTCGAGGGGGTACTATGGAACTGTTTGAAGCCCCGAGACGAGAGATCCGCCCCTTCTAGATTGAACCTGTTGACGGTGATTTAAACGGGCGGGGCCCTTCTTTCGAGGTGAGCTTGCACGCGCTCTACTGGGGGGACACGTGGCCCCATTGTATTTGGCGACGTTTCGCGTCCCCCGAGCAGTAGGTTAGTAGCCCACTCGAAGCGTACTAGCCCACTGTTTGGGGGACACATGGCAACTTTATACTGGGCGATGGTTCGCTTACCCACGTCACTAGTATAAATATGGGGTTTTTCCCCCCCTCCGATTTGGCACTTTAGACTGAAAACTAGTTTTTGAGAGCATCCGCCCTTTCTTCTTGCCAACTTCTTTGAGCGTGTCTGTCTTGTCAGCCGAGTTCGCCTTTCCCTTATTACTTTGACTCTGTCCGCCATCTTCCAAAACATCCACCGAAGATGCCTTCTGATGTTGAGTCGTCCTCTTCCGCCGAAGCAAGTATGTTCCTTTGAAACTTCTTGCATTCAGATTTTTTTATCCGCCCATTGTTTATTTTTGTTCTTTCGCATTTCTGTATTGCGTGCCCCGCCCTTTCTACTTCTTCCTTGGGCGAGTGAGATGTCGTCTAGTGGGTCGTCGTCGTCTTTAGATTATGACCTTTTAGAGAGTCTGTTGAGGGGCACGCGGGGACGACGGCGGTCTACCGCGTGCCCCTCTCGAGAGGCGAGGACGAAAAACTGCTCCTGTATCTGCCCGCCCTTTGGCGTTCATTCCTCCTCCTCTTCTGATTTGCGCCCCTTATACTTCTGTTGTAGGAGGCTATGATGAAGGGAGGAGAGGATCAGGGGCGGATTCATCCGCCGAAACGTCGTCAGCCCCATCCGTGCAACCGAGTCCTCCTCTGACTCCTGAGCCTTCCAAGGAAGAAGTCGATGACGAGGGATCAGACGCCGCCGATCCCAAACAGAAAGGGCAGATGCCCTATCCGGAGGACTCCGACCTCATCTTTAATCCGTACGCGGACTTCACCGCCGAGTACGTGTTTTCGGAGGATGACGAAGCGCTGCCGACTCCGTCGGTGGAGCAGCTCCGCCGGCAGGCAGAGGCCAGGTTCCAAGGACCCAACTCAAATGTCTGTCGGCGGTTCGCCTCGTGGCAGGTCGGGTTCACCAAGGAGGCCTGGGGTTTTGAGCTGGAGACCGAAGCCGTGGACAAGTACGGCTACAAGCTCTTGTCCTGGGAGCAGATGTGGGACGGTGCGCCTGCGGACTGCCGAGAGGTGCATGGGCCGGGGTACTTCCCCTTCGTCAAGACGAGCACCTTGGCGAGAATGCTGAATGAGTGCGACATGCCTCAGCGTTTCTTATACGCCGCCCCCGCTCGAGTCTGCTCAATCGGGAATTGTCCACCTGGATGGGTGGGAGTGTGGGTTGAGGCGCTTCGGTACGGCCTCCGCTTCCCCTGGATTCCTGGGAGGTGATGTTCTTGATCTTTTGAGAGCGTCCTTGGGAGCGCTCCAACCTCATGCCTGGGCAGTCATGACCGCCTTCAAGGTGTCGTGCATCAAAAGGCATGTTGCTCCAAGCGCCAGAGTATTCCGCCAGCTATACTCCGCCAAAATTGGGCAGAATGTCATTACGTTCTCAAAGAGGAGAGCGTACTCTGGGAGCGGAGTCTACGGCGTCATCAAGGCGTCCTCTGTGTGGTTTCACAGCTTCTTTTTTATGAGAGCTGAATCGCCGGAGGATGCCTCCTGGGCGGAGCGCCTTCGACCTACTTGGTCGTATGGCGCAATTGAAGAGTTCAACCGGCTTCACCGTCTTCAGGGGAATGACACCAGCATTGTAGACTGGGCGAATACCTGGAACTACAACCTGAAGAAGCGGGGCCTAAACGCTCTGAAGCACTGGCTAGATGGCGGGTGGTGAGCAGACAAACAACTGAGGGCGATGCGTCCGTTGTAGGGCGCCGCTATTTCACATGTTGATTGTGATGTTGGTACCTAACCTGTTTCCTTGTTTTGCTGTTCTTGCAGAGAGTTCCATCTTCGCTGCGTTGCTGAACGCTAAGTCCCGGAGGGCGGTTGGCCACACTCAGCCTCAACCCGAAGGTTCGGGAGCTGAGCAACATCAGCAGCAGAAGGACGCGGACCAGACGCGCCCTGACCAAGAGAAAGTGGAAAAGGAACGCTTTGAGAGGAAACGCTCTAAGCAGAGTCCTCCCGCACAGAACCAGGAGCGTTCAAAACGCCGAAAGTCGGTTATGAGGAAGGACTCTGGCAGGGCGAAAACCGGCGGTAGGACCAGGTCGGGGACTCCGTCAGGGGAGTTCAGCGCTGCCCGCCTCCCTATCATGCAGCCGACACTTAGCGGCAGCGAGGTTCTTACCCAGGCCGCCCTTCAACTGGCGGCCGACTGGGATATCGACCACCCCGTACCGAGGACGGGGTTCGCCGCTTGGCGATGGAGCAGATGGCGATTGGGGCCAGGGTAAGCTCAAATTTCAGTCGGAAGACTGGCGCTGCGTATTCGTTAAGTTTCACAATTGATCCGCCTGGATTTTATTCTGTTGCAGCTCTTAGGTACCGCCGGGGCCCTGCTGTCAGCGATCAGGCTCACAGGGCAGAGCGGCCGCAAGGTGTGGAGGAGATGGAGGCTGAGTTGAGGGAGGCCCGGGCCGCCTCTCAACAATGGAAGGCCAAATACTCCAGGGCCAAAAAGGAAATGGAAGAGGAGGCGGCCGGCTTCTGGTAACTACCTCTTATCAATTGGACTTGCTCCGTGTTGCGCACGCTAACCAAGCTACTGAACATATGTTGGACTTACAGGCGGAGCAGGAGAAACGATTCAAGGCGGAGAACGCCTTGACGGAGGCGGAAGCTGATAGGGACGCCTTGAAAGAGGAAGTGGTCCGCTTGGAAACCGTCAAGGCGGTCATGGCCGAGGACCTGGAGCCAAAACCAAGGACGTGGAAAGCCGCGACCATGCCTTGAAAGAAGCCGAGGAGACCCTTCAGGCGCTGAAGGCGGATGTGGAGAAGGCCGTCGCCGAGAAAACTGCGGAGGAGCTTGGCGATCGGGTGCAAGGTGCTTTGGACAACACCCTTGCTGCTGTTCGCCACGAACTCCGACGGGGGGAATGTGGACTGTTCCTGGAATCAGGAGCAGATGTTCCGTTCGGCGTCTCGGCGGCTGATGGCGCAGGAGTTCAAAGAGGAATCGGCTGACTCCCAGGTGATTCCTTCGGACCGCCGCAAGGAGCTGCTGTCCGAGGCCTTCTCTGAGGTGAGCCTTCGCCACAAGGAACTGAGGAAGAAAGCTCGTGCTGACAGGTTGCGGGCGGACAAGGCAGGGTCGTCGGGCGGGCGTTCGTAGTTCCATGTCTTGTAAATTTGTTCTTCCTTTCGGCTTCTTGCCCTTTGTATCAAACGTGCCAATCCGCCATGTCAGGATGAGAAATGAAAAGCCATTGTTATCTAGTTGTCATCCCTTTTTCTTCTCTCTCCCTCTTTTTGTTTGTGTGAAATTCGCATGATTGCTGAGGTAGATTTCTCCTTGGGGAAAACTGGACAACGAAGTGTTGGGTTCCGCCCTGGGGAATCCGAACTTGGAGGAAAATGTTGATGAATTAGATTCCGCCCTGGGGAAAAACTGAATTCAACGAAGAGTTGGGTTCCGCCTTGGGGAACCGAACGCTGATGAACTAGATTCCGCCCTGGGGAACCCGGATTTGGAGGAAATGCTGGGTTCCGCCTTGGGGAACCCGAACGATGATGAATTAGATTCCGCCCTGGGGAAAACTGAATTCAACGAAAAGTAGGGTTCCGCCTTGGGGAACCCGAACGCTGATGAGCTAGATTCCACCCTGGGGAATCCGAACTTGGAGGAAACGTTGGGTTCCGCCTTGGGAACCGAACTTGGCACAGGGGTTAAGTTCCGCCCAGGGGGAACTCGAACCCGGCCATGCTTTTACTAGGACTTGTCCATTGATATACATAATATCATATATATATATATATCTTTAGTGCACTTGTCTTCCTTTCCTTACATACACGCCCTTAGTAGGCTTTTTCAAAACTTGCACAAGATTCAAAAGTCAAGAAACGGACGGAAGGTAGCAGTGAGCTATACGTTGGGTTCCGCCTTGGGGAACCCGAATGATGATGAATTAGATTCCGCCCTGGGGAAAACTGAACTCAACGAAGTGTTGGGTTCCGCCTTGGGGAACCCGAACGCTGATGAACTAGATTCCACCCTGGGGAATCCGAACTTGGAGGAAAGTTGGGTTCCGCCCTGGGGAACCCGATGACGAATTGATTTCCGCCCTGGGGAATCCGAATTCGAAGAGGTATATTGGGTTCCGCCTTGGGGAACCGAACAAGTTAGATTCCGCCCTGAGGAATCGGCCCTGGGTATCAGGGACGGATTCCGCCCTGGGGAAGCCGAACTCGGAGGAAAGTTGGGTTCCGCCCTGGGGAACCCGAACGATGACGGATTGGTTTCCGCCCTGGGGAATCCGAATTCGAAGAGGTACGTTGGGTTCCACCTTGGGGAACCCGAACTTGGCACAGGGGTTAAGTTCCGCCCAGGGGGAACTCGAACCCGGCCATGCTTTTACCCTTGTTCCGATCTTCCCTCTCCGTGAGGGCGGTTGTCTCTTCTGTCGTCTGGGCGTTTCTCTTTTCGCCCTTGGTATCCTTTGTCCCTGTTCTGATCGCTTGAGCGCCCGTACCCGCCCTGTATCATGGCGACATTCTCTTCCACTTCAGCACACTGGAGGATACATGTCTCCAACTCGGTGTGGGTTTTTGGCTTTCTCCGGACCAAGTCCTTCACCTGCTCGGTGCTAAGCGTGGTGGTTTGGATGTGGTGGAGCACAATGTCCAGTGCGAGGTCGGGCACCGCTGCGAACGCCTTGGCCCACTTCTCGTAGTACTGCCGAAGAGTCTCTGACCGGTTCTGTCTCAAGTTCCAGAAGGCGGACAAGTTGCGTCCCGCCTCCTTTTGGTTTGAGAACTTGTGGAGAAAGAGTTGGCAGAAATCTTCCCAATTCTTTATGATTCCTTCTGCCAAACCTCCATACCAGGTTAGTGCCGCTCCAGTTAACGTTCCAGGGAACGTACGACAGTAGGTAGCGTCCGGGGCCGTGAACATCTGCATGGCAATGGTGAATGTTAACAGATGCTGGTCGGGATCCCCAGTTCCGTCGTACGCTTTGATTGCTGGTGGCACGAATCCTTGTGGGGGAGGAAAGCTGAGGAGACTCTTGTCCAGAGGCTGCCGCATGGCGAGTTGCCTTGGGCCTGACTGGTGGCGAGGGAGGAACAGTCGGTACATTTCGTCCGAGTCCGCCATGCCGGTTGCCAGTCCGCCGGACGAGCCCTCGGTGTGATTTCCGGGGTTGCCTTGGCCACCAGGAACTTCATCATCACTGCCATCTCAGCGTTCTGTCTTTGTAGATCGGCTACTTGTGCCGCTAGGTCCCCAGCAGCGGAATCAGCCGCCGTTCTATCTTCCAACGGAGGGGGATGTGGGACTCCCCTCGTAGCAATCCAAGCCTAGAGGGCGGATTGGATGGGGTGTTTGTGTAGCCGTTCCCAAGGGTGGGTCTACGGAAAGACGAGGGTCTCGGGGGACACCCGCCGATATGACTTGTTTGGCCGGGGTGACGAGCGTTTCCGTGGGGACACCACTCGTGGGATTTTCCTCCAAATTCTGCATGCTGTTTGTCTTTTGGGAACAAAACGTTTAGCTGCCCCTATCTGGCGCGCCAATTGATCCGCCAGTTGGACCGGTGGATCAATACTGTGGTTCTTTGGAGGTTTAGGCAATGAATCCGTCCTCGGAGTGTCTCGGCGGATGGTACCTTGCAGGCGGACGTGCAAGGGGTTAGTGTATGTAGGGTGGCAAGTATGTGGATAATGTAGGGAGAATGGGTTACAGAGAAGTACCGGGCGAGAGCCCTTTGTGTGGGCGGAACCGATAGCTTTTAGCGTACAGCGTGAAAGCTTGTAGTATCAGGCGTATGGTCCCAAGTCTCTCCTTCTTCTGAATGGGGGGACCCTGTTATTTATAGGTTCCATTGGTCTGGCAGGGTCCACGTGTCCTGCTCTGAGTGGGCCGCAGCGGGTCACCGTCAACAGTAATGGGCGGTGGCCTCCTGTAGACATGACAAGTGATCCCTTGGCTGAGGCGGACAGAGGACCGCCCTGGAGCGGCGGACCGCCCTGGCCATGTTCGAGGGCGGATTCAACTCGGGCCATCAATAACATCTCATTTTAACATCCTCGATAAAATTACAAATATTTGAAATTTTTTTCGTTTCAAAGTTGCAACTATCATAACTATACCACCCAATGAGGTTATGGTCTACTATTTCAGGATGAGTGGGTCACCTGATTCAGTCCTTGCTTGGTTTTGCATCGCAAGATGATAGTAGTGAGCTCAGAAATGATAAGCGAATGACAGTGAAAGAGAAGAAAATGTGTATGTACCAACAAAATGTTGTTTCATGTCAATGTCAGTCTGTCCGTCAGCAGTTCGAGTATGGTGCAATACTCATAGCTCGAGATCCAGACATGGTAGAAGCCCATAGATGATATCTGAACAATTTTACTCGTTGAGCTGAGGCGGTCGCTTGAATTGTACCTTGTGATCCGCTAATTCTCAAAGGGCGAAACCCTACCCCTAATTCATTTTGGGCTTTCAAACTGCATCATTGATCAACCAAACTTGTAGGGGTTAAAACTACTACAATAATGGAACCGTTACAACCGGAGATCCCGTTGTGTTAGTTGTGTAACCCCTACAACATGTCGTTTGACGTGGACATATTTCTCATGGTTTCAGATAACCGCTACAACGATCATTGCAAGCATTATATAACCTTACCCTCTACCTTCCCATAACCCCTACAACAGACACAATATCTTGAAGTACAATTCAGTTATCTGAACCAAATTGTTGATCATACTATGCTACTGCACCTGAACACCGAGCGATTAAACGAACCGCTGACTCGAAACTATCGTCCTAGCGAGCTCACCAATGATCCCAATCGATGATGTCGATTGAAGACCCGAGTCCGACCGACCGTGGAGCGTTGGCCGGTCACCAGCAACAAAATGGTGATGATAACGATCACATTTAGCACGTTTTATTATTATTATTATTATTATTTTGCTTATTTTGCAATCCACTTGTTGTGTTCCATTGGATGACACGTGTATTGCTTTGTTTATAAATATAGAAATGGTTCCACTTTTGGTACCCACCTAGAAACAATGAATCTTATGCAAAGAACAATAATTTCCACAATTTTCAAAAAATTAATTTTAATTTTTTTTTTTAATGTTTTTTTTTTGTTAGCTTTTGTAGCGAGAATGGAATATTTGATCATAGTGTGAAACATGTAACTAAATGTGGGTGACCACTAGGGTATGGTACCATATGGAGAGATTTTGAGTATGTATTGTCGATTTGTTTGTTGTAATTGATGTATATAAGAAATAGTACGAGAGGAGACGATGATTGTGTGGGTATGAATTTTTATTGTCGATGTTGTTCGTGTTTTCAGGGAAGATGGTCTAGTTAGTGAATAGATGGCATCAATTTTTTTCGTTGTTCAAGGCTTCAACCCACCCTGCAATGGACACGATACTGAAAATGACTAGTATTTATCAATTATGAACTGTGTTTTCGAGATGTAAATTGTTATATGGTGTATTGAACTATGTATGCTCTTATAGAGATCTAGTTATATGAATACTAAACGAACTCACATATAGGATATGATAATTTGAATTCGACGCTTAGATCGACCTGGCCCACTTGTTTTAGTCTTTTAGAGTAGGAATATTCAACCGACGATGGGTATTGAGATACTGTGATAGATATGGGTATAATCAGTGTTTTCAAAATCGTTTGTGGTTCAACGCTATAACGGTCACAAAATATAGTTGAACCGTGATTGAACCATCTCATATTAACATTATGTCGTACTATTTCAATGAGTAGTTCAAGGTCTAACTGGTCAAGTGTTCGTAAGCCATACAATTTTAAAAACACTAAATCTAATACTATATATGAAAATTAGAAAGTGAATGAACAAAAAATCTCATGACTAATTACTCTTTGAGGATACACACAAACCAAAAACTCCATAATTAATCATTAATTTAATAAAATTCCTTTTGTCAACATCCAAATCCCAAATCAAAGATTGCCTAAACATCTCTATCAAGTTGATAAACCCTAAGCAATTTAATTAATGTATAAACACACCCCATGGATTGATCAAGATCACTAAATATATTACTTTAACCCAAAAAATCTAACAATTAAAATACTTAACAATTTACTCCTACCAATAAGAAGACAAATTTCACAAGTAGTTCAATCACAAAGGCTAACTCTTTGAATATAAAAAATAAAAATGTACTTATATATGCCAACATACTAGTAATCAACCATACTCGAGACCATATATAACTATAGTTTCGAGATTAAAATCAGAGAAAAGACTGAATATACTCTCTTGTTTGTATTTTCTGCTTTTTTTGTACCATATAACATACAAGAAAACAAAAACTCCTAATCACAAACAATTATCCATAAAATTATAGTAACCACCAATATCGAGATAGTATATAACTAAAATTTCGACATTAAAATGCAAAGAAAATAAAGACCAAATGTACTCTCTTGTATGTATTTTCTGCTTCTTTTTGTATACAATATCCATCACAAGAAGAACAAAAATTCTAACTACGAACGATTATCCTCTCTGTATATGTCATGATCCTGTAGAAAAGAATTATTATGTAACATGGAAAATAAAATTCCAAAATGTATAAAATAAGAAAAATAAAGTGATCAAAATGAGAATATTCTAAAATTTTAATACCCAAAAAAGGAAAACCAAACTCAACTAGAAGACGGAGGATAATTACTAGAAGAATGTGACCACGGCGGCACCGGAAAAATCTGAACCGGCCGTCGGATTCTGATTCGGATTCTGGTTCGGGTTCTGATTCGGCCGGAAGTAACCCGGTTGCTGCTGCCCCCGAAAAGCAGCGGAAGCGAACCAGATGAATAGGAGGAGCACGAATCGACGGCGGAGATGTCGTCGACGGCAATGGCGATGCCGTCGACGGCGGCGGAACCTGCGAGCTATACAACAATTGCTCCAGCAAAGTCGGAGGCTGCCGCTGAAACTCGCCGGAGCTCTGCAGCAGTTGCGAAGTACTGCCAATAATCCCTCATGAATTCCGCCTGATGATGAAGTGGCGGTGGAGTCGGATTAAAAAACTGCGGCGCCGGCGACGGCGAGTAAGGGGGGGGGACGATTTGCCGGACGGAGGCGACGGCGGAGGAGGAGGAGACGGAGGAAGATGAATTGGGATTGACATTGTGCATTTGGTGAGGAAGAAGGCGGACATTCTCCGGGAAATTGAGCTTGGCTCTGCTTCCCCTGAATCGGAGTGCTGCTTCGTCGTTAAGCTCTAGCGGCGGCCTCCGCCGTGTCAATGTTCCTAACCAGACTCTCGCCGCCTTGTGAGGATCTCGTATCTCCGCCGCCCATTTCCCCCATGGCCTCTGCCTCACTCCTCTGTATCTCCTCCTCCTTTCCCCGCCGCCGGAGCCTGTTTCCTCCGCCGCCGGAGCGACCGCCGCCGCGGCAACGGCGGTCGTTGTGGCGTTTGATGAATCATCCTCTACCTTCACTGTAATAAATGAGAAGATTATAATTAATATCCCTATAACTTGTTTAAATTCGACCACATTAATAATAATAACAAAAAATCTTCCACAATTTGACGAGACAAGTAGCTCGTGAGCGGATCAAAAAAATAGCTAAAAAGCTCGCTCGAAACTCTGCTCCTTTGTAAATGAGCCGTCTAGCGACCTTGATTCGGCTCCATTGGCTCGTGAGTTAGCTCGGCTCGTGAGGTGGCTCATTATCAGCTCATTTACGGCTTATGAGTTGGCTCATTTACAACTCACGAGCGAGTGACGAAGCCATGATTCTAGTATACCCTAGGCTTGATACATAAAATACAATCAACCGAGTATATTTTTTGTACAAGAAATACATGAATTTTAACTATTTGGGTCCAGAGACCCTAAGCTTGGGGGCAGGATAGCCACCCTATCTTCGCCAGTTAGCGAGCTGGCTCGGGTATAAGATAGCTTGTGAGCTAAACCCGTTAAAAGCTCGATGAAGGGTCTTGTGAATAAGGTCAAATTGAGCAACATGATTGTAACACTAGGGTGGTTTGGTTGATGAAATTGGGTCTGGGAATTGAATTTCAATTCCCGGCCCAATGAGAATTGTAGTGCAATTATTTTGAGTCAATTCCCAATGGACCGGGAACTGCGTCTCAATTCCAGGACCCAATTCCATCAACCAAACGGCCCTATAGCTTCTAAAATACGTATTCCTCCAATGTGATTAAATTAATCAAATTGAGATTAGTAGATTACTGTTAATTTTGTGCTAATCATCTTAACTTATTATCTTAAGTGAAGTTACGTTAATCCAACGGAATCAACCAACCCAAAATGAACCGTTCGATTCAAAACAGAGGAAGAAGAAGATAGCTAACAAGCTACCAGTTTGCACCGGAGGAAGAAGAATCGCCATGGACGACGAAATCACGATCAAAACCTCCACGGAAAACCATTTCCCGATCAATCAATTGATTACCGGAACTTCTCCTCCCCTTCTCTTCCTCTCTTCTGCCCAACTGCCCACATCCCACTCGCGGTGTCCGCCGCCGCCGGAGCCCTGCCGTTGTCCGGAGACGACGTGGGTGAGTGCGGACACCATCGCCGACATCTCCCTGTCGCTTCTGTACGACGACCCGGGAGGATTAAACTGGAATTGCTGTGATTGGATTCGAATTCGAATTCAATCCCTGAATTTGCTGCTGATTGAGCTGATTAAACTGGAATTGGTGGAGATGGGCAGGATTAAAATCGTATTGGGTATCGGAAAGGGGATAAACCTCCTCCTCCTCCTCCTCCGCCGCCACCGTCTTGTTCGACATCCTGATGATCGCCGCCGTAGGAAGAAGAAGTGGTGGAAGGGGAAAAATACTGATCACCACCACCGCCGCCGCTGCCGCCGCGTCGCCTGCGCCTTGTTGGTCCGCCACCTTTAAGCACATCAACGATAACCCCAGATGGGTTTCGTGATCTCTTCCAATCAAAATCAAAATCAACCGATTCTGATCAAACACAGAGCCAGATTCAACTCCTGCGATTATGCTCTGTTTTTGGTCGGTCTGAAAAGGGATTTGATTTCTGGGTTTGATTTTTGCAGAGATTGAAGAGGTGCCCCTTGTTGAAGTTAACGAGAGATAGAGAGAGAGAGAGAGAGAGAAGATAAGAGAGAAGTGAAGGTTTGCAAGTGTGTTGAAGAGATATATATGGAAGATGGTAGAGAGAATTTCAAAGTAAACCAGCTGAATCAGAATGCCCAAAGCCCAGCCGCCATGAAACAGTTCTCTAGATCAACTTCTTTTTTGATTACTTTTATTTTATTATTCTTTATATTTTTCAGCAAGTAGGGAAGAAAACTTGTT
>JAVBHU010000258.1:0-28078 GCA_034768395.1 Linum lewisii | reverse complement strand
TATCATGAGCTAAGAATCCGCATAATCGCCACAAAAATTTCCGCAAGACATGGATTCATTTCGCCTACGAGGCATCAAAGTTTAAAACTTAGTTAAGGCCTAAATAACGGCGTCGCCTAAATGGCATTATAAGAAGGTAAAACGTCGCTCATTAGCAAATTACCAATCGCTAAGGCTAAAAAGAAGTAAGGTGCCGCCTATGACGGCTAAAAACAATCGCGCTAAGGCTTTCAAGCAATCGCGCTAAAGCATCGCTTACGAGCCTACCTTATAAGATAAAGGCAAAATAAAAGGTGTTTTGCACATAAAATTTAAGTGGATCGCGGGCAACTTGTCTTAAAAGTACACCAAAAAAAAAAATACTAAGGGCGAAAGTGGGCTTGCAGTCATCATTTATTTCTTCCCATGCCCCGAGCCTTGCCCACGATCGCCTTGTGAGGATGTTAGGCTCTTTTCGGACGCCTTTTCCCCTCTGCCAGCATCTGCCCTCGCCTTTGCAGCTGCCTCAGCCTTGGCCCAAGCCCTTTTGGCCTTCTCAGCTGCTATATACTCCTGATCCGCCGCCTGAACTTCCTTCATCACGTTGATATACTCGGGGTCGATGTCAGTATTGGGATCGGGCACACCGTTCAACAGGCGATTCACAGCCCTGAAGGAAGCCGAGAGAAATTCGCGTCGAACGAAAGGAGGGGAAGGCCCAACAACGGCAACGTATTTCTGGCGGATGGCGGTCATGATCACAGGGATGGACCTTCGGATCAGTGACACGGCGGTCATATACTGACTAGCGCTGAGCGCCTCAGTCTCCTCCTTGATAGTCACGGCACTGTCCCTCTCTACTGTCATCGCCTCAACCAGCTTCTTCGCTTCATCCCTTTCCTTCGTTAAAGCCTGTATCTGCCTTTGTAGAGCCTCTTGATCTTGGAGTTTCTTGGCAGATAAAGAAGCAGCTTCTTTGGCCTCAGACAGTCTCTTCTCCAAATTAGTGATGGAGGATCGACTGGTTGATAACTCTCGCGTTAGGCGCTCTACAGCAGAGGTAGCCTCGCCTAAGTCATGCTGAAGTTGGGAATGCGCCTCAGTCAGGCGGGCGAGCTCATTCCTGGTGGTCTGATGGTCAGACTGCGTAAAAAAAAAAAGTCAACAACAACAACAAAAAAGGGGGAAAAGGAAAATGAGCAAACAACAGGGGCATGAATGCTAGCTCGAAGCAAAAGAAGGTCATTATCATCAAGTTTCTACGTACCTCCTCGGTGTCGAGGCGGCGTTGGAGTGTCGCGTGATCATCACGAAGCTCCAGGGCCTTGCGCATCAATAGGTCACGCGACTTATCCGCGATACTTAGCGCCAGCAACATCTGGATAGGGAATAGCACCAAACGTGTTGATAAGCGACGGTTGACAAAATATTCTAAAAATATATATTTTAGGTATAAAACAAGAGAGGGGGGGCTAGGCAACTAACCTCGTGATGCATCACATAGACGTTCCCCATCGCTGGATGGAAATCGCCGACCTTCACATCGTCCAGCCCCTTCAGAACCCCAGCGGTCACCTCCTCTGCGATGTCACGAGCCACGTCGGCCGACAGTTGTGAGCGATGAGGATAAACAACGGGGAAGTAGCCCTCCGGCTTCTCATAGTCTGGCGCCAGAAAATCCGACAAGACGCGATGAGATAAAGTGCGGCGGCACTCCTCGTCATTATGAGGCGACAAAGGTGAGTCGTCCTGGATAAAGGATATGGATTCCCGCTCGGCAGGGGCTTGGCTTTCCTTTCCGGGGCGTTGAAGAGGGGGCTCAGGCACAGAAGCGTCATGACGCTCCGTGTTAGGAGGCAATTCGGGATCGGCAACGGTGGTAATTGGCGGGGGATCCGCTGTCTCGGCCCGATCGTCTTCCACAATGATAATTGGGTCTGACGTACCGGCGGAAGAGGACTTGCTCGCTTTGTTGGCACTGCCGCAGGCGATGATTTTTTTTCGCGGAAGCGGCGCGCCCCCCGTTTCTTTCCTTTCCCATGAGGCGAAGGAGGTGGTGGCTCAACTTCCGGTGGCGGCTCACGTTGCGGTTGAGTCGTGGATATTGACCCACGAGCTGACGTGCTGATCAACAGGTTAGAAATGTCTGTCATCCCTGCACAAGAGGGTAGAGAGAGGTCAAACAGGGAAGCAAAAGGGAGACGCGACGCGAGATAATAGAAAGCGGGAATAAACGTAAAAGTGGGGGAAGATAGTCCCATCTACCTCCAGCAGCATCGCCAGGACTTGTTTTACGGTGAAAGGGTCGTTCAGGTTGAAGTTCTCCCTGTTGATAAACGACAAAAGCTGTTGTTCGACCTCAGTGGCTGAGCGACCACGGGGGAAGTTATTGACGTCGCCTTGTGACCAGCAAGGTGGAAGGGTCGTCGTCCAGGTATCTTCGGGTGAGGGTTTAAAATTAAAAAGGCATGGTACCATGTGGGATGCGGTTTAACTGTTCTCCGCATCCCCACATCCCTATACGGACCTCGCTTTACAAAGCTAAGGCCGTTGGTGTTATGTTTGGCACTGTACAAAAGGGAAAAAAGGTGAAGGGTAGGAGTAATTTTCTCGCGTTGGCAGGATATCTCGAAACAAGCTACAACGGACCATGAGGTCGCGGTACAGGTGCCAAGCGACGCTTTGAGGTTTTGAAGTAATGATACAACAAAGGGAGAAGGAGGAAGGCGCAGGCCGTTGGTAAAGCTTTTGACCACACCCCATGCCAGCCTCCGGGACAGTTCCCAATGGTCGACAGGAATGAGGGAGCAGCGTAGTCCCAACAGGTCGGAAGGGAAAGTTTGGGAAGAAAGGAGCATATAGTGGTAGCAGAGAGATAGGGAAAGTAGCCTGGCCCGATGACGTAGCGATCCGGCCAATGCCGTCATACCACATGTCTCTCCAAGCTCGGACGGTGTAGCCTTGGTTAGAAATGGGGGCTGTCATATCCACGGACCAAGGGCGGAAGCCGGGAATCGAATCCAAGCTGATGCATTCCCCATTCTCGGGGTTCTGAAGGGTCGGGAGAGTTTTGAAGTCGTCGGAGGCAGTTCTCTCGAATCAGTCGATGATGAGGTCATTTGAACCTTAATATACAGGGGGCTTTACCGGGAGAAAGAAACAAGATAACAGAGAGGGCAGTCGGAAAAGATAAAAGGGGAAAAACGAAGAAAGATTCAAGCAGGGAGCAGAAACATACCAGGACAGCTGAGGAGGTAGTCAAGGTCGTCGGACATCTGGAGAAAAAAGAGAGATCGGAAAGAGGGGAAGGAAAGGCGAAGGAAAGACAGGAACGGTTGAGGAAGAGAGCAAGGGGCAAGTAAAGGAGCAAAGTGACGGAGAAAGAAGAGAAAGACAGTGATGGGAGCAGAGCGTTTTATAAGGGAAAGGCGGAGACGTTTGAGTGGTTACATCGGAAATGGAAACGACGCGACAGTTGAAAGGACGGATTGAGCTATTGGCATTGGGAAGGGGAAAGCGTCTCGGAGACGCAAGCCATGAGAGGTGGTGATTGGGCAACACGGCCCATAAAAAGGAATATAAAAAGGAGGGGGCTATCTCGTAGGCAATGATCGAGTTAGGGGGCTACAGAAGAGGGAAAAGACTAGACGGTCCCTCGGTTGTGGCGAAAGTAGGGTTCCTCAAGGAACGCAGCAGGGGACGAGAAAGAGTAGTCCGCCAGTGTACTTGGCGACAAGCACACAAGCGGACTGGGGGGCTCATGATGGGCCACCCTGGATCAGGTCAGCCAGTAGGCGAATTGATCCACCCAGAAAGGAGGGTCAACGCTCTGGCGAGGGTTGACCAGGCGACTATCCAAAAGGCCTGGAAGGCAGGCCCAGATATGGCCAAGGAAACGGTCAACATGTCAAGCGAGGGTTGACCAGCTAGATACCCTGAAGGTCGCTCTAGGAGTGGGCCCAGACGCGGCCCAGGAAAAGCCCTGAGGCGATGTTATGCGCTTACCATCTGGGAAACCCTAAAAGGACGCGTGGAGCAATCCTGAAGGTTTGTCTTCACCAAGCGACGGTTAGGATTCGGTGACACGTGGCGAGACTTGCTGGGCGCCGTACCATTGCCTAACGGTCTTGGCAGACCTGCCAGGCTATAAATACAGAAGGAATGGACAGACTGCAGGACACGACCAAATTCTGGGAGCAATCCCTAGGTACACTCTGTTACATCATCGTTCATTTCATTCCTCACCCTTTGTTCTGATTACTACCCTCATTCTCTTATTACGAGGTGATTCGGAGTCACTTAGGCGACCGGGTCGGCTCCCTCATTGTTCCAGGCGACAAGAGCGGAACAAAGCGGAACACTATCCAAGGTTTGAACCTTCCTTTCCTATGTTTGCATTGAATACCCTGAGCTCTTGATGTTCCAGATTTGTTCTTTGTTCGAGATCTTCCTTCCTCCCATTTATGACCGTTGGGGGTTGGTAGGCTATGGAAGACTCCTCTTTTCTTCCTAATTCTTTTCGGTTGCCTTTTCCAGGTGGGGTGATGGGAGGTTGATGAGTTCGGTCGGTGGACTTGTGGGGATTCTAGGTTGGAGGATCCATTACGGATCTGAGAGGATTCAATAAGAATCGATTGAAGGTATTGCACCTTAGATAGAGGAGGTTGAAGGAATATAACTGAATCATGATATTAAACAATTGTATTTACTCACATGAATCCTTATAAGTGTGACTTAACTAAAAATTCCATTAAACCGGAAATTGATGCTATATTGACGACAAACTCATTTTTGTCATAAAAATTTGGTTATTTGGTATATTAACTTAAGACTCATTGGATTTGGCTCACGCGCTGCGCGTGTTTTTCTCTGTTTTTTCGCAGGCGATTTTGGTAGGTCATCTCTTGCGCCGTCGGCGCAATCGCAGGATGGACAAGAGCAGGGCGTCTTCTTATAAGTCTTGGGCGGAGATTGTTACTCAGGATGAGATGGAGCTTACTTTTGTGCAGGAATCGGTGGATTCTTTGGTGGAAGGTGTGCTTTCCATTCCGGATTCAGTAGTGCAGAAGGGGCTTGACCGGATGAAGGGAGCTATGGTGGGTCAGTTCGTGGGGACTGGTCCAGCAATCAAGGTTGTGAGGTCAACTGCGAACTGGTTGTGGGGGTATGAAGGTCCAGTGGAGGTCTCTTTGATTTCGCCGGGATTTTTCCTCTTCGAGTTTGCTTCGGAGGAGCTTAGGAACTGGGTGATGCAGAGGTCCTGACATGTTCATAAGGCTCCGATGATCATACGAAAGTGGCACCCAGGTATTCGACCAATAGATTTCTCAAAGGAGAAGAAACCTGTTTGGATTGAATTTAGCGATATTCCCCCTGAGTTGCTATATCATGAAGGAGTAAGTTGGCTTGCTAGTCAGTTTGCGAAGCCAATTAACAGATTTGTTAGGCAAAATTTTACTGCTAAGGTGTGTGTTCTACGTGAGGATGCCCCTTTGGAGAAGTCGGAGCTGATTATTTCTATGAGGGATAGAGCCTATTACTGTGAAGGTCAGTTTCCCAGCTTTTAGAGGTAAGGAAGGTTCCCAGCAGAAGTTTGTAGCTACTGGGGGTAAACTCTCAGGCAATGTTCCTGAATCTTTTTCGGAAGAGAAGGGTTCACCTGAGAGAGCTCCTGGTGTGCCTGCTGGAGGGGGGACATGCAATTCTCCTCAGCTTTCTTTGGAAGGGGAGGGAGAACCTGTTCAACAAGGGGATGCTGAAACTTCTGCAGTGGAGGTTCTCCCCTTGAGCCCTGATACTTCTACCTCAGGAAAGAAGAAAAAGAAACGGAATCGTAAGGGGAAGGCTGATGTTGAATCCCAACAGTCCTTTTTAGATACTATTCCTGCATCTTCAGGCAATGAGGTTGAAACCTCAATGGAGGGGACGGCTTCACCTGAAAGTAGGGAAAGTATACCTGTTGGAGGGGGGTCGGTCAATGTGATTGAGTCTTCTCTGCAAGAGGAGATCCCAACCGATCAACAGGGGGGATCTGAAGCTATTGTGGAGGTGCAACCCCTGAGCCCTATTAAGCCTGGTCGTAGTGAGAAGGGTGTTACCTTTCAATCTGTAGTTGAGAAGTATGGGCCTTCCCGGATGGTAACATTTGGAGAGTTCATAGAATCGGTTCTGTTTCCGGTTAAGTGCAATGTGTTGACAAGGCAGCAACACAACAAATCCCGTAAGAAATGAGGGTGTGGATTTGGAACATACGAGGGTTTAATAACCCTGGTAAGTATGATGCACTTTATTCCTATATAGTAAGTAGAAATATAGAGATTATTGCTTTGCTGGAGCCCCGTATTAGAGAAAAGAATGTTATTGGTATTTTTTACTCTCGGTTTAAGGGGTGGAGGAATCATTTTTGTTATGAGGGGGACCTTGGAAAAATCTGGCTTATATGGAAGCCTGACATCCCTCTTCAGGTCATCTGTTTTAGTTCTCAGTATGTGCACTTTAAAGTGGATCTTCCTACGTGTTTTTATGGTTCTGTTGTATATGCAAGGAATGACATAAATGGTAGGAGAGCTCTCTATGAGGACTTGACCAAGGTTCGAATTTATAGTGAGCCTTGGTTTATTGGAGGAGATTTCAATGCAATTCTGGATTCTAGTGAGGCTTTGAATAGTATCTCCTGTTTTGCTAGCATGGAGGATTTCAAGGATTTTGTTAGGAATTGCCAGCTCGAGGAGCATGTTTCAACTGGTCCATTTTTTACCTGGATAAATAACAGGGTTTTGGAGCCAATTGCAAGGAGGCTTGATCGGGTCCTCGTGAATGGTGGATGGCATAGTAAGTATCCGAGGAGTATGGTTGAAGTTGTTGCAAATGCAGTCTCTGATCATTGTGCTTTGAGTCTCTCCATGGGAGGTGATCTTAATTCACAACCAAAACCTTTTAAGTATTTCAAATGTTGGTATTACCATAGTGAATTTGCTACTATCTTAAGGGATGTCTGGACGAGAAGAAATTCTAATACCCCCTTTCACAGGCTTTATGGGAAATTAAAGGATCTGAAATATGAGTTGAAACAGCTGAATAAGAGGGAATTCTCTCAAATTCATGAGAGGGTAGTATCTAAAAGGGCTGAAGTTGCTATTAGGCATAGAGATGCTCTGGATGATCCATGTTCTGGGAATTTGGAGGCTGCAAAGCTAAGTCGACTTGAGCTGATGCAATTGGAAAAGGATGAAGAATGTATTGTAAGGCTAAAATCTAGGGCGCTATGGATTAAGGAAGGGGATAAAAATACCAGCTATTTTTTTAATCAAGTGAAGGCAAGGAGTTTGAGAAATACTATTAGGCAGCTTCGGGATGCAGATGGTGATCTTGTGGATGACTTTGATAGTATGAAGAAGATTGCTGTCAGCTTTTATACAAAGCTTCTTGGCACTCAGGATATTGTTGATTATAGTTCTCTGGATTGGAATGTTGCTGTTAGTAGATATCTTTCTGATGATCAGCAGGACATGTTAGTTGCACAAGTTTGCTCCTGGGAGATTATTCAAGCTTTCAAAAGTATAAGACATGATAAGGCTCCCGGCCCTGATGGGTTTCCTGCTTCCTTTTATAATCAGTGCTGGAATACGGTTGGAGAAGAGGTAGTTGATGCTGTCTTGTACTTCTTCAATTATGGAAAATTGCCAGGTTATGTAAACTCTGTCAGTCTTGCATTAGTGCCTAAGAAAACAAATGCAACAGAGATTAAGGACTACCGTCCAATTTCTTGTTGCAATGTTATCTACAAGCTGATTTCAAAGGTAATTGCTAACCAGATGTGTGCTGTTCTTCCTAGCCTTATTGGTCCTTCTCAGTCTGCTTTTGTTAAGGGTCGATTGATTAGTGACAACATCTTACTAGCGCACGAGTTATTGAGAACATACAGTTCCAAGTCAGTTTCCCCTAGATTGACTATTAAGATTGACCTAATGAAGGCGTTTGATAGTGTGAGTTGGGAATTCTTACTTGAGGTTCTAAGGAATATGAAGTTTCCCCCAATTTATATATCCTGGATTGAGAAATGTCTCAGGTCTACCATGCTTTCAGTTAATCTCAATGGGACGTTATGTGGACATTTTGAAGCTAAGAAAGGACTGAGGCAGGGTGATCCTATCTCGCTGTATCTGTTTGTTATCACCATGGAGATCCTTAGTAATCTTCTTAATGATGCAGTTGTGAAGAAGAATATCATGTATCATCCTCAATGCAAAGGTATGGTAACTCATTTATGCTTTGTGGACGATTTGTTGGTGTTTGCAAAGGGAGATGAAGAGTCAGTTAAAGGGATCATGGATGTTCTTAGTAGGTTTCATAAACTATCTGGTCTAAAGTATGACCCGGAGAAAAGTGAATTCTTCATTGCAGGGGCATCTCCTGCTTTAGAAGAGGAGTTGGTAAGAATTAGTGGGTTCCAGAAGGGGTCTCTTCCCTTCAGATACTTGGAGGTTCCCCTTACTGCTGGCAAGTTGCGCAAGGCTGATTGCAAGATCCTCTTAGACAAGATCACTCGTAGGATTGCTGACTGGAAGTCAAGATTCCTTTCATACGCAGGTAAACTTCAACTTATTGATTCTGTGATAGGGGGTTTTACAGTACTGGATGTCGGTTTATATACTTCCCAAACACTAATGGAAGACATAGAAGCGGTCTGTAATAAGTTTTTATGGGGGAAGCTGGATCATGGTAGAGTAAAGATAGCTTGGAAGCATATTGCAAAACCTTAATCAGAGGGAGGTGCAGGGATCAAGGACATTCGAAGTTGGAACCTGGCCAATGCTATTAGGCATCTCTGGAATATGTTTCTTAGAGGAGGGTCCTTATGGGTTGCTTGGATAGGGAAGTATCGACTCAAGAGCAAATCCTTATGGGAAGTCAAAGATAGCTATGGCTCTTGGGTATGGAAGAGAGTCCTGAAGTTGAGAAGTGCTGTGCAGGGCCTTATGAGTGTTAATTCTGATGGGGAATATTGCTGGAAAAGTATGGTGATGGGGAAGTTCAAGCCTTATGTGATATGGGAGGATATTAGAGAGAAATGGCCGACTGTTAGCTGGAGCTGTTTAACTTGGTCAGGATATACTGTACCGAGACTCAATTTTGTAGCTTGGTTGGTCATGATTGGGAGAATCTATACTTTGGATAAGGTGATCAAGTGGAACTCAGCAATAGATGAAACTTGTGTTCTTTGCAGAAGGGGGAAGGAAAGTAAGCATCATTTGTTTTTTTACTGCTGTGTTACTCAGGCAGTAGTGCAGAATATCCTCCTGGAACTGCAGCTGATGAATTGGGAGAGTGCAGTTGGTGTTGCAGAATCATGGGGCTGCTCTACAGTTAAAAGGAAGGTTAAGCAACTAAAATGGATAATGTTGTTAAATGTTATATGGAGAACTCGTTGTGAAGTGATGTTTGGAGGTAAAACTGCTGATTATAGATCCATGATTGAGAGAGTGAATAGTGATATTAGGCTTTTTGCAGAGGGTAGAGTAGACGAGAGAATGATTTTAGATTGTATATAGGTTCTCTGGTTATTTTGGCCTAGAGTGAGGTTTTTCCGTTCTCTCTTTTTTAGTATGTACATTATGCTTTTTGATGAAATGCAACCAATTATTCATCCAAAAAAAAAAAACTTAAGACTCGAAATAGTGAGATCATATAGAATTTGTTGACTTATTGGTTTTGACATTTGATAGATCTACCTAAACAAATCAATTGTTTTATATAGTTTTTTTAATTAAATCTTACACTACAATAAGAAGATTACATAGGGGGCAAAACTAAAAATAGAGGGGGTAATGCCCCTAATTAATTTGATCGGAGTCATGCCCCTATTCTCAGTCTAGCCACCCATTAAAGCATCTGTGACAAACATAAAATTGCCAGGGGCGGAGGTCTTTGACAAATTTAGTCGGACGCGTGGCCTCTGAAAAAGAATTGGGGGCCATCTTGTCGGGAGCGTGCCCCTAACTAATCTTGTCGGAGGCGTGGCCCCTGACTAAATGACCCCTAACAAAAAATAGGGGGCTTTTAGTTAGGGGCGTGCCCCTGACTAATCTTGTTGGGGGCGTGGCCCTGACTAAATGCCCAGACAAAAATAGGAGGGACGTTTGGTCAGGGGCGTGGCCCCCAACTAAATTTCCCCATATTTTATATATTATGAGTGATATTTTATATATATATGGTAAACGCTTCGTGCACACTAATGGGTGCACGGGTACACCACTAACATTTGTGCTATCTAGAGTGATATTTCTATTGAACTAATTGTTTATATCAATAGATTTAATCTTAATAAGTCTAAATTGAGCTTAATTATAATTTTTAGTCATCATAGTATAAGATTATACCTAATGTTCTTCAGGTTTCTTTCTACAGCTGCATTTTTTCTCAATATGATAGATTATCATCTCTACCAAATTTGTTTTTTGTTCAAATCGTCCTATATATCCTTTCATAACATGTAGATTCTTATACTCGAAAAAAAAAGATATTAAAAAACATGTTTATCTATCAAAATGTTAGTGGGTGTACCCGACTAAACCAACCATTAGTCGGGGGCGTGCCCTCCGACAATAAAGCCCTCGACTAAAATAGTCAGGGGCATTATTATCGGGGCCGCGCACCCACTGTGATTGAGTCATCTTTTTGGCCCAATCACCCTTCACTCATCCCTCTTCGACTCATTTTCGTGCTAATTTTGTCCATTGTAGTATTTTGGACATACCTCCTTCATTCGAACTCTGATTGATGCAAGCTCGGCGAAAATGGAAAAATAATTTTGTTATCTTTTCATCCATATGTAGTGGACAACCCAATTCCTCTAGTCCAATGAGATATGACCTCTACAAGATGATGACATGAATACAACATTGCATATTTGTGGAGGTTTGCATGGCTTTATTAAGCCTTAGTCATTCCATTAAGAGGGAAGGAGGGAAACCTTCTCATCAAGAGGGAAACCTTCTCATCAAGAGGGAAACCTTAAGGCCGACCCCATGGAGGGAAGCCTCCCCATTAGGAGGACTCCCCATCAAGATGGAAGCCTCCCCATCAAGGAGGAAGGCTCCCAATCAAGAGGGGAACCCTAAGACCTCTCCATGGTGATGATGTTACCATGTCGACCTCCTTACTACGGGGAATCTAAGACCGACTCCATGATGATGATGTCATTATGTCGACCTCCTCACCAAGAGTGAAGTAGCATGTCGACCTCCTCATCATGACAAAACCCTAAGGTATCCGCATGAAGTCACCACCATATCATACAAGGACATCCTCCATGTCAAGGGCATGCACTACCAAGGAAACCAACCTCACAATGAGAGCTTAAAGGCAAGACCTCTTCATGGACAAGTTTCTACCACCAATGTCTACTTCACCAAGGCAATTGAAGAGAGGAAACTGCCACCACCACGATGATAGTCACGTTCAGAAGGTAGGAAGTAACCTCCATGGCAGTTACTTCCTCTACTTGGAGTTACCACCCATATTTTCTTATAAATATGAGAGGTATTCGACAGAGACAAGGGCAACAACCACACAAGTAGACACTCTACTCAAATTTCTACTTTTCTCTATGATTTCAATTCCAGTAGCCATAGTCGTCTTTACTTTTGGAGCTCTCTCATAACCTCCATAGGAGTAGCAGTATCAGTAGTAGTAGAGATAGCCATAAAAAACCTCAAACACCCTTGTTCGAGCTTTGTTTGGAGAAGTGTGAACCATGTAATTAATCCTTGTTCCAAGAATGCAAACACATTTACTGTGTTCAAACACGAAAGTTTCTACCACAGCAAACGATTATATTAAATATTAAATTATTTTTATACCCTCACTTTCCTCTTCACCACTAATATTACAGATCTTATTTATCTCCTCCACTACCTCCTTCGTGGTTGCCTGCACCACCATCTTATCCTGAACAATTAATCGACCACTATGCGCCTCTTCCTCTGCCCCAAAACCAATAGTGAATCCCTTTGCTTCTTTGGCCTCTTCCACTGCCATCGACTTTACTTTTTAGATGCAGAGAAGAAGAAAGGAGGTGTGAGTCTGCAAGAGGTGGAATTGGAGCAAGACTTTACGGGAGTGGGGAAAGAGATGCATTAGATATTTTAAAAAATGACAAGTTTGCCCTTCCGATCTTGGTGGTTGGAACGTTCCAGCTCTGGGGGTTGGACGTGGATCCGATGCCATCAATTACCATACATATGTATTGATATTACTCGGAGCCGGATCAGCGTCCAAGATTTTGCTAGGTTTGGAACTTTCCAAACCTTTTTCAACCATTAGATCTAAGTTGACCATTTGACCAATCTAATGGTCTAGATTTGTTAGGGGTGTTAAGGACTTTACACACATAATTTAATTAATATATTTTAAATTAAATATTGTAATAATTTTGGGTGACCGTCTGACGACACTCCAGGCGACGGTTCCGGCAACCGGCCACCGTCACCGATGACTTTCTGACGACCGGCCACCATCTTCGGTGACTTTTCTCGTGACCGACCAAACTCCGACGACTTTTCCGATGAAGACATGTTAACTAGTTAACACTTTTTTTTGTTGATAACTAGTTAACAGTGTTTTTTATTGATAACTAGTTAACATGATTTTTAAACTAATAACTAATAAATAGGGTACATGGGAGACGAGTTGATGACGACGACGATGTAGTAGGGTGCGGTACTGGCGGCAACGAGTTGACTGTGAGGACGTTAGTTGAGGAAGAACGGGAGAGGAGTGGGAAGACAGAGGTGGACTCAGCGACGAGAAGTTGCGTGGAAGGGGAAGGAAAAGACGGGGGTGATATTTTGTTATTTTCCGATTTTGTCTTGCCACTCTGCTTGATAGGTTTGGAACGTTCCAAACTGGAAAGTTAAGATGCTTATTACTCAATTCAACATTAGTTTGGTTCGTTGAAAATTTTACAAATGAGGCCATTTAACTCATAAATATAAAATCGTGAATCATCATATGAGAAAATAAAAGGATATAGGAAGGGGATGGCTGAGAGGAGAGAGTGGGGTTAGGTTCAGGCCCGTCCCTGAGAATTCGGAGGCCCTGTTCTAAATTTATTATTTGGCCCCGTTAAAATGAATAATTTAAATTCGGTTTATTTGAGTTAACCCAATTTAACTTGTTCGGGTCAAATATGCTCATTGGTTTGGGCAATAATAATACTCATTTGTGATGGTATACACGTCTGACCCTTTGCCCCATACAAAAATACTCTCATAGCGCCCGAACTTCCATGGAGTGAGGTTTGATTTGGATATTGATATTGTCATTCCTAAACCATACGAAATTTATTAAAAGTTTAAAAATATGAAAAGTAAAATAATATATGAAATATAACTTAATATATTTAATAATAGGTTTAGATAAAAACAATATGATAATAAGAATAGAAAGACTACTTAAGAAAAAAACAATATTGATTAGAAAAAAAAAATTAGCTTGATTTTGTCAAAGATGGGGATTGAACCCTTAACCACCTAGAACAAAATAAGAAGTTAAGCCACTAGACTATCACAACATTTATGTTTACCTTTTGCAGATTTTATTTATAATATCCGTCTTAGGTATTTCTAGTTAACCCGAAACTTTTGAGGCCCCCGAAATTTTGAGGCCCCGTGCCGTAGGGCTGACCAGCACACCCTCAGGGCCGGCCCTGGTTAGGTTGAGGCTAGAAATAATGAAATTCAAGCATTAGAATCTAACAAATAGAGTCCAAGAAATGAAAGAGTGAGAGGAATAATGTGTGACATAATTATTTTTGTCACTAGATTGCAACATATTCTATTTGTATTTGAGGATAAGGTGTATTTGAGCATGTTGATAATTTGATATGAGAGTGTATCATTTGGACTAAGAAAGCACACCATTTAAGTGTTAACGGATGCTGAGGTTGCATGCTAAAAATTGGTTGAATCATGAATGGGGACTTGGTAGAAATGACCATGACAAGTTTTGATTTCCTTTGGAATTGAGTTTGGTACGAGGACACTCTAGACACTTTCAAACTGACCTTAATGGGTATAAAATCAAGTTTTGTAGTTTTGAGGTCAGGATTACTAATTATGTACTGTGAATAGCATAAGTTCAAAATAAGTCTGAATTAGGACAAATATTAGTGGCAGTCAGTGCATAGCAGGCCAGCCTACGCATAGCACACTGGCCTACTATGCGCAGGACACAATGATACATACAGCAAACATTTCTTTAATTCTAAATTGGGAAAGTTTCACTTTGCCCTCTCTACTTTTCCAATTTAACAAATAGCCCTCTATACTATAAATCGCTCATTTTACACCCTTCTGCTTTAACCACTTTGCATTTTGGGTCCCTCCATTTCAACGTACGTCTTCATGCTGTTAATTAGTGTGCATTCAGTACAACACGTTAGCTCCAGTAGCCATGTATTAGCTTACTAAGTGTTTTTTAATTGAGAATATAAGTATATGTAATTACATAGGATGAAATCGATGAATAAAATATATGATTCTAAAACCTTTCGTATTTCATCATACTCTTCGCCATTGATACCTCATCAATTTATCTCCTTGGCCAACTCTTAGTGTCCTACCTCCGATATCTCTCTCTGTCGGTGTGCAGATGTGTCTAGATTTAACATCATGATGATGTTAGTTGAAAATGGAAGGACCCAAAATGCAAAGTGGTCAAAGTAAAAGAAGGTAAAAAGAGTGATTTATAGTATAGGAGGCTATTTGTTAAGTTGGAAAAGTAGAGGGGACAAAGTGCAATTTTCCCAATTTAGAATTAAAGATATGCTTGTTGTATGTTTCATTGTTGTCCTGCGCGGCGCATGCCGGTGTGCTATGCGCAGGCTGTCTCTAATATTTGTCCAAATTCAGACATATTTTGAACTTTTGTAACACACGATACATAGTTACGTAATTATGACCCCAAAACTATAAAACCTCATAAAATCTAGTTTGGGAAGATAGGAGTCAAGGAAGAAGGGCAAGTTTGTGGATACAATGGGTAAGATTAAATACTTCAACTTTGAATTTCGTACTTCTTTGTTTGAATCCAGTTCCCTTTTGCAAGGAAATTGTTGGAAATGTGAACATAAATATCAAAGTGTTTGTTTTAATTTGGAATCATCAGTTCCAACTACATATCGATAAAGATTTAATTTGATGAGGCTTTGACAATAATTTTGCTACCATTCTAGATTTATCTATGGTTGACATACATGCACATCTATTTTTTAGATAAATTTGTTGGTTGTGTGCTTATTATTTATTTGTATCATGTCTAACAAATACATTAAATTTTTCTATAACATATTAATCATTTCAACTACTGATTGTTGTTAAATTACTATACATATGTATTTATATTAGTATATTATTCAAATAAGACATTAATTTGGTTCGTTTAATTTGGTTTGCTTAACATACCCCATAGGTTGGGGGAAACTAAGATCGTGAATCATCAAACGAGATAATAAAAGAAACATTGAAAACAAAAAGGGACATAGGAACTAGGAAGGGGTGACTGAGAGGAGAGCAGGGCTTTTAACTAAAATAAATAAAAAAAATAACTATTAACCTAAATAAATACGTTTCAAAACTATTTATTTGTGTAAATATAATCGCCCCAGCCATAGGCGATATCGCCCCAGGCCTAGGCGATATCGCCCCAGCACCGAGGATTGCTGGTCAAACCGATTCTAAACTGCCCAACCAACCGAGTAAATGCTGTCTGGCTGGACACGTGGCAATCTCGCTCCAGCCATAGGCGATCTCGCCCCAGCCACAGGCGATATCGCCTAGGCTACGGGCGATCTCGCCCAAGGGTTGGAGACCGGGCAATCTCGCCCCAACCCCTATAAATACCCCATTTTTCAACTCAGTCTCCCACACTACTCGGTAACCCCTAAGGCAAAGGTAAGTCTCATTTCTCCTTTTTTTTAAATTACATTATTTAGTTTAGGGTTTTAGGTTAGAGAATTAGTTTAGGGTTTTAGGTTAGAGAATTAGTTTAGGGTTTTAGGTTAGAGAATTAGTTTATGGTTTTAGGTTAGAGAATTAGTTTAGGGTTATTATGGTAGATAATTTTTTCCAAAGTGATTTATTAACACTGTCATATTGACGTTGTAGGATTTTTATAAAACGGAGAGGACCTTTTCTCGCACCATTACACAAGGTACGTAGTACATACATTATTTATTGTTCTTATGTCATTGTGAACCATGTCATTATTTATGGATAGTTTAGAGAATTAGTATGATGTTGAGGTTAGCGAATTAGTATAATATTGAGGTTAGACAATTAGTATAATTTTGAGGTTAGAGAAACTAGCATACTTTTGAGAAAGAGAATTAGTATAAAATAGTTTTTCTAACAATTTAGTATACAATAGATGTCGAACTATGGATGGGATGAACGTTGGTGGATCGGATTCCCGAGAGCGTTAGGCCTCAACCTGGTGATTGTTCTCTACTGTGGGGGGAGAACAAGCATAGGGCTACTTTAGTGTGGCGTGACCCACATGCGTGCAAGGCGCTGAAGTTGCGACAGCGTAGTTCTTGCTTAGAGTGGAGTTCAGAGTACGAGGCATTCTTGCGAGAGTGTCGACTCCTCCCTGTTGTTCGTTTACTCGGTTTCACACCGTGTAAGGAGCTCGTCACAGCATTGATTGAGAGGTGGCGGCCAGAGACGAACACATTCCACCTGGTACCGGGCGAGGCGACGATCACCTTGGAGGATGTTGAGGTACTTACGGGTCTTCCTATCGATGGAGTTCCTGTTACCGTAGCAGTGGACAGACGTGAGCCGGGTCTCATATGTGAGGATTTGTTGGGTGCCCGACCCCCAGCTGGGAGTTGTACGGGACAGTCAGTGAAGATCTCGTGGGTTAAGGGCATGTTTGATCGTCTACCGGCTGGTGCTCCAGCAGATGTTGTTCTCCGCTATGCACGAGCCTACACTTGGGTTCTTATTGGCGCCATTCTACTAGCTGACCGGACTGGAGACTTGATACCGGTTCATCTACTCCGGCTTATTGGGGACTCTGCGGTTGCATCCACGTTCAGTTGGGGTAGTGCGGTACTAGCATGGCTGTATAAGGCCATGGGGAGGGCGGCCTTCTTCACGGCTGGGAGTCAGAGGGGTACAGGTGATATCGGAGGCTTCACCTTGCTGGTCCAGCTTTGGGCGTTGGAGAGATTCCCGAGCATAGCCGAGCGCTACGTAGCAGGTGGTGACCCACCAGATGCTGACACCGTTCCTCGTGGTGTGCGCTGGATGTCTGTCATCCGGCGCCACCAGCATCGCGTGGCTATGAAGCTGGAGGAAATACGCTACGCACTTGATCGGAACACGGAGTTCGTGGTTAGGAATCTTAACCTCATGTACATACTATCTCTGATTTTCTTAATTCTTCCTTACAATATATTTATTAATTCTCCAGTGGATGCCGTACGCCTTTCGAGAGGAGGACTATCAGTTGGAGGACGATGTGTTCTGGCGAGCTGTTTGCCCCATGCTGTGCATAGACTGTGTCTCATGGCACCATCCTGATCGTTGCATGCGTCAGTTCGGACATGGTCAGCGTATCCCACAGGACGCCGAGCCTGCTGCTCGCGTCGAGGAGTTGCTGGGACTGGACTTCAGAGCACCAGTACATGATTGGGGTGCTAGGTACCTACAGTACTTACGTCTCTGGGAGGAGCGGGATCAGCACATTGCCGAGGGCGAGGTGAGAGCAGATCCATTGAGCCACCACTTCCATGATGAGTACGACGAGTGGTACAGGAGACGGACACGCCTGGCCATATCACACGATGGTGCACAGTTTCAGGGGATGGTTAGTGACCACCTACTTGAGTAACTGTAGGCAATTTAGTATTCCCTTAGGGTACACTAACTTTTATTTTTGTTTTGTCTTTCAGATCGCCTCGTTGGAGCAGGCTACCATTTTGAGTGGTACGAGTGATTCTCACATGAGTCATGTGCTCCGATCTGGATTGGCTATGAGCGGAGCATATGAGCGCCTTCCCGATTATGTGTGGGATCACGCCTGCCGACATACACTCCCTATGATGGCTATCCCATCCCACAGAGAGGTCACAGTACAGGGTTGGATGATGTCGATTACGGCGGTCTCGCGCACCATGATGTGGGATACGCACCTCCACCCTACTATGTGTGGAACGAGGATTTCGCTGACGGGCGGACGTACAGTTTTGATGACCCTCCTCAGTACCAGGCTACGGCGCCTCAGTACCAGCCGACGGCACCTCATTACCAGCATGCAGGACACCCAGGTGCGTCGAGTAGCCAGCCGTATGGGCCCACCAGCCAGCACGTTGATCAGAGCCATCCGGTCGGCTCCCAGGGTTTCTCGGAGGACAGTGGGTTCGAGGATTGGGCCATCGACTGATTTCGTACCGCAGTCCACCCAGACACCACCGTACACTCACATGTTACGTGATCGGACTACATTGCGTCCACCGGATTGCTACACGGACGAGCAGCGACAGAGACGCCAGAGGGGTCGGAGGCATTGACACTCACATTTGTAGTTTTTCGTTTCTGGATTTATGTTATGGTTTACTGTTTGTATTTGTCGTACTATGGTGATCGATTGTACTTGTTTCGCCTTGTTGTAGTATTCATTTGTCGTACTATTGTGATCGATTTGCAATTTCATGTCATTTTCGCTGTTAATGTTTTTGCAATGAAATTCAACCATTTCGATCTATATGTGGATGGAACACTACTGCGCCACATTTTATTATAACAAACTTCACTACGAAAATTACATAAACAACAGTTCCAACACGGTTCAGGTCCGAGGATTTCTCATAATGAAATTCATAAGCTCTTGTTGTTCTTTGATTTTCTGGTTCAGTTGTCGAATCATCTCGTCCTTCTCCCTAACGATCCTTTGGGTCTCCCTCTTAGCTCGATCAAGTTCTTTGTCCTTCGCCCGAATTATATTGTCCTTCTCCCTTCTGATTCTGTCCACAGCCTCCCGAACCACCAATGTTTCAAAATAACCACAACCCTTGTTCTTTACAAAATGGCAACGAAACATGCTGGTTAGGTATTATTAATGGGATAGGTGACAAATTAAGAAAATCATTCCAGTCTTTATACCTCCCTCTCAAGCGGACACCCAAAATAGGGTTCGAGATCCTTCAGTTGAATGGATCTTGTTGCCCTCAAATCACACCAGCAATTCACCTCACTTAGCTCATACTCGAACAGGTCTTCCTGAGGTTTCTTCAGCTTGTACATTATACGATCAACTTCTGAAACTACACGAGAATAGCAATTGTAATTAGTGCAAAACGTGAAGTAGACGGGGGAAACAAGACATGTTTTTTACCTTTATCGCGAGCTCTACTTCTTTCCCCATGTGTGAACACCATAGTGTGACCGAGGTGGATGGAAACTGAATTCGAAAATTGAAAGTAGTGGTGTGTGTTTGGAAGCTGGTGATGGGAGGGTTTTATGATGCACACTGCCCCCTGTTGTGGCACAGGCGATATCGCCCGTGACCCAGGCGATCTCGTCCATGTCACAGGCGACATCGCCTATGCCTAGAGTGACTACTATTTTATTAAACGAACCGAGATAAAAACGTTACAGATACACTATTTTATTTCACGCTTGATTACTAGAAGACGCCCCAGCACTGTCCCGTCTCCTTCCACATGTCCTTGCATTATGACCCACGCGACCGCATGTCCTGCACTTACTTGGGCGACCCTCCTCACGCCAATCCATCTCGTTTCTGATTCGAGAGTGTCGTGGACGACCCTGTCCACGAAAAAGATGAGGTTGCGGGATCACTGGTAGGCCTGTGTGTGGGATCCAGTCTTTAGGACCCAGTATTGGTTGGAATGACTGAGCATACACTAGCTGGGTCTTGGATACCAGATAGAAGGGGCTGACGTAGTTGTGCCAGTTAGCACCAGCAAATGTGCAACAAGCTACAGCATGGGAGCACGGTACCTTGTACCCCTGGAACTTCCAGCATGTGCAAGTCCCCTTACGATTCGACTGCCTATCGAACCGAACAGCGTAGCTATTATTACCGCTACGGTTCTGATTGTTTGGACCAGACTTAACCTCGTAAACCCCGTTAGCCGCATCGTACGGCAGCACGTAGTGTCTGACGGAACTTGACGTAGATTCTTCGGTTAATTTCTGACAGTACTTCGTATACGCGTTCCCTTCTGCCAACATTCCCTGGTATTCCCCACGGCGCCTATGCCAATACTTGACCATACGATGGAATGTGTGCTCGATCACAGAAGACATGGGCAAACGTTGCACGCCCTTAAGTACTCCGTTCACGCATTCTTGCGCGTTGGTCGTCATGGTTCCCCACCGAGCACCACCTCCCTCAGTGTTGTCATAGGCCAAGCTCCATAAGGGTAGTTCCTCATTCACCCATTTTGGCTCCCGTACGTTTTGTTCATCATGGATCGCCAACCATTCTGCCTTCTTTGCCTCAAACTTCCGCACATTCCTTCTATTCCTGCGGGTAGCGATGAAGACTTCTATGAACATCTAGTTTGTATGAGAATATTGTATTAGTTAAGTTCAAATATACACCGTAAACAAGTTGACAAATACCTAAGTTCCAAAGGCGAGATTTTAAAGTTTGGTTGCGGTGTTTCTTGTTGAAGTTGCTTACGTAATGGCGTAGACACCACCTCCATACCCACCCTCGATCAATGTTGCGCATTGCCGCTGCTATCCCTTGTGTCGATCACTGATGATTGTGATGTTGGCCCGATTGGTCACATGTCTCTGTAGATTCTCCATGAACCACTTCCAATTATCGTGATCCTCTTGGTCAACTATGGCGTACGCCAATTGAACAATCGATGTTGCCCATCGAATGTACTAGCCATCAACAACACTTGCTTGTACTTGCCCGTGAGGAATGTGCCGTCAATGATCATGACCCCAGCGCAGTGCTTGAAGGCTTCTATGCATGGGCCAAACGCCCAAAACACACTCTTGAACATCCTACTGTTACCCGCCGGGTTGGTTCTGATCTCGTACCGTGTCCCGGGGTTCGTGAGACGAATAGCATTCAGGATTGTCTCAATGTTGTTGTATGATGCCACCCAGTCTCCGTACAGCTTCTCGACAGCACGTTGCTTGCCAAACCACGCCTTCCGGTACGATATTTTGCGGTGGTACTTCTCCAGAATGCAATCAATAACTGTCTCAACCTTCAACCCCGGCTCTCTGCGCACAATGTGCATGATTGCATCTGAGATCAGCGTGACATCGAGCTGTGGGTGGGGCCCTAGTATCGTTGGACCGGTCACAACTGTGGCCGTTGTTGAGTTGTCGTATTATCCAGAATCCATATCTGTTGCTAAGTGTAGAACGCATCCTCCACGGACACGTCGGGTCGATGCACTTGATGGCCCATTCCTTCGGGTTGGAAGTGATTACCCTGTACTTATAGTTGCGGATGACTGCTTGGCTCTTCGTTAGGGACACCAGTTGACCTTTGGTAGAGAATGTCTGACCCAAGAAAAATTCCATCTCCACCGACCAGTACGCCTTCGCTGGGATCTGGAAGCGCCTGTCCATGGAGTAGGTGTTGGAGATTGTCATAATGTCGTCACAGTCGTCACCCTCGCTCGTGGCATGTTCCAGTGGCACATGAACTTCCACGCTATTTGCTGTGGCTCCCCCTTCTTCATCGTCGTCTTCCTCGTCGGTTTGGCCAATGTCATCGTCGACGTTTGGATTCCCTTCGTCCGCCGAGCAATGGCTCCTTTCATCTCCAGAATCGTCAGTGCTGACATATTCATCTCGCGCCAACCCCTCTTGGTCAACCTCCTCCTCCTCCGGACCGATATGACTGGTCGCCATGTATTCCCCATCATACGTTTGGCTCTGCTCTGCCATCTGATTTGGAATGACCCCCGAGAAATCGGAGAACTGAGACGGCTCCTCTTCCATCAAGGCGTACAACTCGGCAACTTCGAAAAATGGGTTGACGCGAACTAAGTCGTATATGACTTGTACGCCGTTGTCGTCCGATATCGGCTAGAAACGAAATGCGACAGATTTCCCTCAGAACTGTATATCGGCATTCTCCAGACAAATGACTGGATTATCTGATCCGCTCCAAGACCCATTTTCCGCCGAAACACGGTAACCACACTATCATAGGTCGCTCGCTTGGTCATCTTCAGACGGACATTATTTCCCCTTCGTAGGATAAGCCGGTCCAATCCTGAACGATACGGCCCCCCAGAAAACTTGGATTCGGAATTCTCGTGACAAAGTGTAGTCGGCCATTTTAGAATGTTAGTTCGTTCGATTTGGTGACTAACCCCCGAAACTAACAAGGAATTTATAGGGTGCTTAGTGATCCAAGATGTAGGCGATATCGCCTATGCATTAGGCGATATCGCCCATGCCCTAGGCGATATCGCCTAATCCTTGGCTATTTTCACACCCGTGACTCAACCGAATCTAATCACGAGTCACGGGTGACAATCCTCGGTGCTGGGGCGATATCGCCTAGGCCTGGGGCGATATCGCCTATGCTGGGGCGATTATATTTACACAAATAAATAGTTTTGAATCGTATTTATTTAGTTTAATAGTTAATTTTTTTTATTTATTTTAGTTAAAAAGCCGAGGAGAGCAGGGCTGAGTTGAGGCTAAAAATAATTAAATTCATACATTAGAATCCAACGACTACAGTCCTACACCTACTACTAAAATAGTGAGGAGAAGGAAAGAGAACATCGAGCTACAATATATGATCGTATAACTATTATTTGTCATTAGATTGCAAAATATATAATTTGTATTTGAGGTGTGTTTGATAAGTCAATTTGTATTTAATATTTTACATTTGAAATTTTAAAATTACCACTTTAAAGAAGAGATTGATACATAAAAAATGCATGAAATATTTTATTTAAATCTAAGTACATTTTTATCTCACAAACTAAATAAGAACAACTAAAATTTCAAATACCAAATTTAATTAAAATACTTTGGGCAAAGGATCTGCGTCCAGGATTTTAATCTGGAACCATTCCAAACCCAAATTCGGAGGGGCATTTTGGTCATTTTCAAAAAAGCTCTAATTTACTTTATGCTGCCTCCTCTCTTCTCTTTCTCCTTTCTCTTTCTATTATTTTGGCAGAGCAATTTTTCCTCGTTTTTGAGAATTGACAGTCCGTCTTCCTCGTCGGAGTTGCCTTCCTCGCCGGAGTTGCCTTCCTCACCGGATCTGCCTTCAGCAGCTCCGCACCAACGTCTACATACTCATCTTCGGCAGAGTCCTCCTCGGAATCGACATCGGCTTCTCAAACCAGTCCGTCCTCTCTACTTCTCCAAGATGGCTCCGACGATTCTCGGGGAGCCATCAACAAAGATTCCAACTCAGCGTCGGAATCAGTGTCCTCGCGGTGAATCTAATTAACTTCGGGAGGGAGACGATCAGAACAAGATACGAATGTCAGATCTCGTTGGGGAAGGCCGCCGGCGGCCATCATCACCGTCGGGGCTTGACGGCGGTGAGACATGCGTTGTTGTCCTTTTGTTGTTGATTGAGCCTTAAGGGGAGGGGGATAAAAGAATGACAAATGGGTTGGATGGAATTGGGGGTGGATTTGGTTTCCGTTGGTTGTTAAACATGAAATGTGGGGGTGGGAAGGTTCAGACTTGAGAGTAGTATAGTTGTAGTTAGTAGCTGGCACAGGACAACATTGCAGCAAAATTGCAGAAGAAGAAGGGAGATTCAGGAAAGGCGGATGTGTGGATTAAGAGGAGGAAGGACAGAGACAAGAGGAAGAGATAGATGAAGTGGGTAATGTGAATCATTTTCAGTGAATAATGTTGATGGAGAAGTCAGAAGCAAACAAACTAAGGCATTAGAGAGAAAGCCGAAAGGAAGTAGAGAGAGTAGTAATGGCGGTGGGGGCGTGCTTGTTCTGCTTCACTGTGCAGCTTGTTCCTTTTTTCTTTTTTACAATTTTTGCATTTTCTCCATCTCTGGTTTGGGTAATGAGTAATTTGGTAGGTACCACTTTGACTTTGGCTGTTATCTCCAGATCTGATTAGTCTGGCATCAAAAGAAATGGCAATTAAAGCTTGATGATTCAGAGTTCGAGAGAGCTCTGGTTATCGCATTTTGTCTGTGCAAAAAACCTCTGTTATTGCTTTGGTTGAGTTCTTCATTTTGCTAGATTCAAAATTGGGGAAGACGACATTTTTAGATTTAGTGAGTGATAGCTATCGTTTTAAGGAAAACCAGAGTGGTTAGTTAGGTAAGGTTACTTAATTTAATATAAGTGTTGTACAAGAGTGGTCACTCGAAAATGATCTTTGTGTGTTTGATAGCATAGGTTACTTGCTTACTGTACTAGTTATCTAATGATGTTAACTAAATAACCGTTAACTAGTTATCTAATGATGTTAACTAAATAATCTGTTAATTGTTATCTTATGATGTTAACTAATGATGTTATTAATTGAGGAAATGCAATAAGTTAGTTAACTTAATTAATTAACTAGTTAACTTGATTGGTTAACTCGTTAACTCGATTAGTTAACTCGTTAACTTGATTGGTTAACTAGTTAACTCAATAAGTTAATTAGTTAATTCGAGTAGATAAAATAGTTAACTCGATAAGTTAATACTCGAGTAGATAACTAGTTAACTCGATAAGTTAATACTCGAGTAGATAACTAGTTAACTAGTTAACTCAACTGGTTAACTAGTTAACTCGACAATCATGATGCTAACACAAGTTAACTAGTTATCCGTTGATAATCTGTTAATAGTTATTAGTAAAAAACCAGGTTAATAGTTAACTTGTTCGCATCAGAAAACTCGTCGGAGCATCCCCGGAAAAGTTAACTAGTTAACTCGAGAAGATAACTAGTTAACTTGATCCGTTAACTAGTTAACTCGATGAATCATGATGTTAACATAAGTTAACTAGTTCTTTATCCAAAAAAAAAAAAAATTCACTTCTTTATCCAAAAAAAAAAAATTCATCAAAAAAATAAGTTAACTAGTAACAACTTGGTAACTAGTTAACTCGATTGGATAACAGTTAACTAGTTATCTGCGGAAAACTAGTTAACTGTAAAAATTCGGGTTTAACTAGTTAACTAGTTCTCACCAAAAAAGTCGTGGGAAAAAGTCACCAGAGAAAAGTTGATGGAAATGAAATTTGGGAAAAGTCACCGGAAAAAGTCCCCGAAAAAAGTCCCCGGGAAAAAAGTCACCGGAAAAAGTCACCGGCGGCCGGCGGGGGGCGGCCGGCGACAGCAAAACCGGTGGCAGCGGAGGCGGCTGCGGCCGGCAGGGGGCGATAGGCGGCGGCTGCCCCCGGCGGCGACCGTTTGTTGCCCAATGTAATAAAAAGAATATATTTAAATAAAAAATAATAATAAAAAATTTAAATTAAATATAATAATTAAATTGTTTTTTTAAAGTCCAAAATCCCTGAAAAATCTGGACCATTAAATTAGTAAAGGGTCAAACTAGATCTAATGTGGGAAAATTGGGTTTGAAATTTCCAAACCCCCAATATCTTTTGGGGACGCTGATCTGTTCCTTATATATTATATATTATATAAAAAAAAAAAAGTCTATGCTCGGGAAAAACTCATGGAAAGAGTCAAAAGACCGATAACAGTTAGCACAACAAAATTTTCAAAATTGAGTTGCGGTGAAAAGAATAACAACTCAAACAGAAGGAAATAAAAGTGTGTTATTTCATTTCTTTATTAAACCCCCCCGACCAAATTTTCGGTTGTTCTACTCTGTCTGTCTCTGCTACACTTTGCAAGTTGCCTCACCGCCCTTCTCATTTTCCAGCTCCTCAAACTTAAGGTCTTTGTTTTTCATATTTTTTTTTTTCATTTATTATCTCTGTAACAAATAAATACATTCTCAGTTTGATAACCATTTCTACAAGAAAGCATCTCATGTAAAATTGTATCTTTGCTTTTACTGTTAGCTGAAACAAAGATTGAACTTTTTCCATATTTCACAGAAAGAAAAAAAGAAAACCAAGGGGAAAATACTAAGTATCCTGGATACAACTATTACTAAGACTCTAAATGGTTTTGGGATCGACAAGGTGATGAGCTTGTGTTCTGTAAAATGTTAAGTACGATTAGACCGAACGGTGGATGGCAACCCATTGTTGTTCTACTGCCATGAGTGGCGATGAAATCCCTTGATCGAAGGACTGGTTCTTGGAGACAAGTTCACTTGCTCCAAAGCTCTCAACTGGAGCTCTGATGGGTAGTCCCTTACGCAACCCAATTCGAGGTCCAGTCCAGTTGTCCATTTTGGACAGCTGCCTTCCAAGTTGATAGGGACTCTATTCCTTTTTTGATTGTCCTTTCCGGATTGCTTGTTGAGGAAAAACTGTCCCTTTCTTTCTGCAGATTCATACCCGTCTTCCACTGTGGAACTTCAATCAAAGAAATCAACCCTTTGGGAATTTCAAGTTGGTTAACTTCATCTGGGAGCACCCCCCTGTGGCTTCTTCTGCTGTGAAGAAGTGATCATTCCTCTTCCAGTTGATTGCTGCTAGTTCTGAAGTAAGTTCTCGTCAACTGTTTCGATCAAGTCATATCTTCAGAGCTAGTTCTAGATGCTCAATGCTCTTCTGTTTAGCAAGTGATCCCTCTTCCTCATCAGGAGCAGTCTGGATCAAGGACAACGCAAAAAAATTTGTATATATATAGCAAAAAAGGGGGATAGTTAATGAATGAGAAATTAGATGTTTGTGTTTACCTTAACATCTGTGATGTCGACGTTTTTTTTCTGTGAGGAAGGAAGGAAGTCCCTGAAATTTCTTCAGTGGCCTATAATGCCACTGTGAGGCCAAATGCTTTGGGCGCCATTGTCGATAAAAACTTCCCGCAGCAGTTTGACTCCTCCACCCAAAAGCTAGAGTGCTGAAATGTGCCTTCTTCTTCTGTCCCAATTAGTGACTTAGATGTGCAAGTACAAAAAATCCATTTGCAATCACCGCCTGTTTGAGAAGCTCCCAGTTTCCTTTAAATCAATTTCCCATCTTCCACCAAAATTCATATGCCTTCCTTTCCTCTTCAAACTAACTGAACTGATTGAGTCCTTAACCTAATCCAAATGAAAAAAACCCCCCAAGAAAGAAGAAAAACTTACGGGCCAGATACTTATGCACTGCTGTTTAGTTTCGACCTGGGGGTTGATCAAGAGGTTTACTTCCTTTCTTCACCTTGTCCCCTACGTCCAGTTATCAGAGTCTAAACCAAGAAGTGAAAAAGGAAAGGTTAGCTTAAAAAAAATAAATTCCCCTAAAAAAAAACTGTTCTCTTGGAATGAAGCCCTTTCAAATGAATGAAGGGGTTTGACCATATCTTGCTCGGTCAATTGTTTCGAACCAAACCCAAAAGTTGTTAAAATAGCGAAATGTTTTAATCAAACAGTCAACCGTGTAAAAAAAGCCCTAACTTACAGCTTCAAGCAATGCGGAGACCCCCTTTCGGCTTTCTGTTTTCAAAAAACTTTCCCAACCTTAGCAGCTTAGTTCTAGCCTCGACCCCGTGAAATGGCCGTCTCGTGCTTTCAATGTCGAAAAAACGAGATTGAAAATGGCTTTAGCCCGCAAAAAACCCCAAGTTCCACCCCAGCAAGAGTTCAAAAATCAAAATAACAATTTCAAAAAACCCCAAAAAAAACAAATCAAAAGCAAGCGGGCCGTACCCCTCTGTCAAAAAGAACAAAATCCGCAAGCTTCCCCCTAGTCCCCAAGCCTTTTAAACCTTTGCAATTTTCACACAGTTTGTGTTTGGGGGGGGCCTCCTCGAAAAACCCCTCACGGATTTCTAACGCCCCGGGTAGGACGATTCGCAAAGAGGTGGTAATCTTTTTTACCATTTTATGAAGGGGGAACCTGATATCTTCTCCCAAAACCCCCTTTTAACTAACATCTCTCAACCACCCTCTCCCGGAAACAAAAAAAAGGGATTAGGCTCCAAATTACCCCCGAAAAATGATGAACGGAGAGGAGTCTTGG
>JAVBHU010000257.1:25000-28157 GCA_034768395.1 Linum lewisii | reverse complement strand
GTGGTCCAGGGCAACAAAATCACCTTCCCCGCATTTAAAAAAGTTCGCGGTCTTCTCCGGGCGGTTTTTGACAAATGTCCTTCCGCAGGTTCCCTACGGAAACCTTTTTCGACTTCTCCTTCCTCAAAAGATAAGGTTCAGTGAAACTTCTCCACGTCGCCGGCGGCAAAACCCCCACGTCGCCGCGATCCGAACACTTCCCGGACCATTCAATCGGTAGGGGCGACGGGGGGGTGTTCAAAGGGCAGGGAGTAGTAAACGCGAGCTGATGACCGCGCTTACTGGAATTCCCTCGTTTAAGACCAAAATTGCAAGATCTATCCCCATCACGATAAATTTCAAAGATTACCCAGACCTGCGGCCAAGGCTATAGACTGTTAAATACACGGAGCGGCGTGCGGCCAGAACATCTAAGGGCACACAGACCTTTTTATTGCCTCAAATTTCCCTTGGCCTAAAAGGCCATAGCCCCCTTTAAGAAGCGGCCACGGAGGGTCCTCCGCATAGTAGTTAGCAGGCTGAGGTCTCTTTCGTTAACGGAATTAACCAGACAAATCGCTCCACCAACTAAGAAGGGCCCATGCACCACCACCCATAGAATCAAGAAAGAGCTCTCGTCTGTCAATCCTTACTATGTCTGGACCGGGTAAGTTTCCCTGTTGAGTAAAATTTAAGCCGCAGGCCCACTCCTGGTGGTCCCTTCCGTAAATTTCCCTTTAAGTTTCACCCTTGCGACCAACTCCCCCAAACCCCAAAGACTTTGATTTCTCATAAGGTGCCGGCGGAGTCCAAAAAGAAACTCCGCCGATCCCTGGTGGGCATCGTTTATGGTTGAGACTAGGACGGTATTATCGTCTTCGACCCCCCAATTTCGTTCTTGTTTAATGAAAACACCTTGGAAATGCTTTCGCATTGTTCGTCTTTCATAAACCCAAAAATTTTCACCTCTGATATAAATACAATGCCCCGACTGCCCCCTTTTATCATTACTCCGATCCAAGGCCAACACAAAAAGGGCCGAAATCCTGTGATGTTATCCCATGCAAGTATTCAGAGGTAGGCTTGCTTTGAGACTCTAATTTCTTCAAAGTAACTGCCCCGGGAGGCACGACCCGCCAATTAAGACCAGGAGCGCATCGCCGGCAGAAGGGACAAGACGGCCGGTGCACACCGTGAGGCGGACCGGCCGACCCAACCCAAGGTCCAACTACGAGCTTTTTAACTGCAACAATTTAAAAATTTTACGCTATTGGAGCTGGAATTACCGCGGCTGCTGGCACCAGACTTGCCCTCCAATGGGTACTCGTTAAGGGGTTTAGATTGTACTCATTCCAATTACCAGACTCAATGAGCCCGGTATTGTTATTTATTGTCACTACCTCCCCGTGTCAGGATTGGGTAATTTGCGCGCCTGCTGCCTTCCTTGGATGTGGTAGCCGTTTCTCAGGCTCCCTCTCCGGAATCGAACCCTAATTCTCCGTCACCCTCACCACCATGGTAGGCCTCTACCCTACCATCGAAAGTTGATAGGGCAGAAATTTGAATGATGCGTCGCCGGCACGAAGGCCTTGCGATCCGTCGAGTTATCATGAATCATCAAAACAACGGGCAGAGCCCGCGTTGACCTTTTATCTAATAAATGCGCCCCTTCCAAAAGTCGGGGTTTGTTGAAACGTATTAGCTCAGAATTACTACGGTTATCCGAGTAGCAGGTACCATCAAACAAACTATAACTGATTTAATGACCCATTCGCAGTTTCACAGTCTGAATTTGTTCATACTCCACATGCATGGCTTAATCTTTGAGACAAGCATATGACTACTGGCGGGACAACCAGGTAGCATTCCCTCATTCGACGCATCTCCTGGGCTCGGAGCCGAAGCAACCAAAGATAAGGAAGATGCAGTCATAAAAAATGAATCGAAGGGTCGGGCCAACCATTGAGGATGTAAGCACCCATGGCCACATCACTTCCAGCACCCGAGAGCACAAGCGACACACTAGGTCCATGAAACGCACCGAGGGTGAGAGACTGGAACTATGGGCCACCCACGATGTCCACCAAGCACCCCAAGGGAGCACAAGGTAGAACGGGTCTTGCAACATGATAATTCCCCTTCTTGGGTTGGCAACACAGGAACTCGTTCTCCACCATCGGGTCAGGGAAGGAGGCAATGAAGAGGGGATTTTGAGACCAGGGTTCGATGCTCAAAGCACGGAGCCCGTCCTCCCAAACAACTCAAAAACCACTCATGTGCATCACGTCCCAACGTATGACAGCCAGCATCCGATGACCCGCCAATGAGCTTAGACGTTGCAAAGCCCACCAAACAAGTTCACCAAACGTGACCATCAACGCACCGCTTAACACGAAAGAGAAAACAGAAAAACCCGGGAAACAAAATCGAACGGGACGTACACCCAGGCCACCCGAAGATACTACCAACACGCCGCAACGGCAACCACCGGAGACCGACAATAACCATCGGGGAGCCAAACTGCAACGGTCTACCATGCGGAAGACTCAGTGGAGGCCAGCGGAAGGGCCGGAAACACCGACTAAATTAGACCCACTAAACCTTGAAAAGGCCGACTGACCACCGAATGCCGACCAGCCGGCGACCAGCCGCCGGCGACCGACGGCCGCCGGCCGACGGCCCACCCCACCTTGCCCCCTGGGGTGCCCTGCGGATAACCAAGCAGTGCTCAGGGACAGTGGCCAGGGTCAAGCGCACGGTCGGCCACCGAGGGGGTCGCACCACCCCCCTATAGAGCAAATAGCAACTTTTCCTCTCTCCCAAAGGGTAAAACATCAATATACGAGGAAATCACACCCCCCCATAAAATCTTCATTTTAAGGACGTTTTGATCTGAATTTTGCAGAGATGTTAAGCAACCATAACCATTCATGATACAAAGTTTCATAATTTTTTTGGATTAGTATTAAATATTTCTCGAATATTTTTCTTTTGCTGCTGCACACCCGGATGCAGGGCCGGGGCACCGGACACAGCCCCGGGTGCAGGGCCGGGGAGCACCGGACACAGCCCCCCCATGCAGGGGCCCAGATCCCCGGTCCAACCCCGGATGCAGGGCGGCCAAGAGACCCGGGCCCGCCCCCGGGTGCACGGCCGAGAGCCCCGGCCCTGCCCCTGC
>JAVBHU010000255.1:0-28516 GCA_034768395.1 Linum lewisii | reverse complement strand
CTTGTTATTAGCAGCGTTGACCACGGCTGTATCGGCAGGACCACCACAAACCATGAGCTTACGGAGCATTCCTCTAGAACTGGCCGTATTGGAATAATACCTCTGCCTCCAGCTGCTTCTTGATTTCGTGGTCGGGGATTGGGAACGGCTATCGGAAGAGGAATTGGTTTCTTTCTGGGTTTAATGATATGATCGGATGTGTAAGTGTAGTAGGACGACGAGGAGAGGTTACTGCTGCTGCGGCTGCCAATTTCTGTGGTCTTCTCGTCGACGATGATCGGGTTTTCGGATGGTCTGGGTCGTCGGATGGTGTTTCTGTTGGCTTGTTGCCATCGGACGATGAAGAGGGGCTGAGGATTGGGAACTGTTGGTATGAGACCAGGAGGGTAATTTGGTTGCCGGCGGCGATGGTGGTGGTGATGAAGATGTCGATGAGTAGATTTGAGTTGAATGTTTTGTGGCGACTGGATCAAGATCGAAGTGTTGCTTCCCCTGTTCTTGATTTTCTCCGGCTATGAGACATCCTCTGTTTTGTTGATTCTCGTTTTTCGAAACGGCGTCGTTTTGGGGGTTGGAGTTAGGTAGCATGTCTGCTTTTCAACACAAAAGCTAAAAGAATTATGAACAATATTTCAAATTTAAGTCACTTGATATAAAATGGTGAGCATAAATTTTGATTGTAAGAATTGTGTATAGTTTTTAAAAGATATGGCATAGTTTTTTGTTATGAAATTAGAAGATAGAATTCGCCAATTTCGTTGAAATTGATCAATTTTTGTTTTTTCGTCACATAAAAGTGGTTCTAGACGAGGTTTAGTTTCTACTTCAAACCAGAACTGAATTTCATTTGAATTGAGAAGGAACTGTAGTTCTATTCTAGAGTGGCACATATCATAAAATTAAATTTATTTGAAGCCCACTTACAGTTCGTCAAAGTGGCAAGAAAACAAGGAATTGAATTACGGCGAAATTAATAATTCTAGCAGAATAAATTTAACTGACATTGCCAATTTCGCCCAAATGCCAATTCCATGGCAGAAAACGATGTCATGGTGTCATGAATTGACCTACCCTTACTTCCACTATTGTACATACGAGTTTTCAAAAGACATGGTCCAAACTCCAAATACATGAATATCTCACTGGAACATGAATGAAAAATAAAAGAACAACTCTACGTACCAAATGTGGAAGATGACGAGGACGACGAGGAATAAGAATTCGCCTCAACCTTATGGAGAATCGTAGAGTTGTAGGTACTTATATCATCATCTGCCATGATATCTGATCCCTTAAGTACATATTCGTTATCAGAGATCGGAGTGATCAGATCGTCATCAATCAAATCTTGCCATATGTAACCAGTTTTATATCTCCTGAAAACCCATCATCCACAAAATCAATCACAAATCATAGAAACCATTATTAATTAATTATGGTGTACAACCAACAATGCTGACTTCAGATGATTAAAGTTAATCAATCAAGCACAAGTGTGCCCTAATTTAAATAAATACAACATCAGCAATTCAGGACTCTACCTCTTGTAAGACCAAGAAAAGGAATCCGGCATGTCCTTCCCACGCAATTCCCCCATCCATCTCTTCACATCTGAATCGTCAACCGCCGTTAACAACTTCACTAAATGATCAAGCAAAAACGACGACGGATTAACCAACTTACCCCGTAAGTAAACGCCGCCGTTACGGTTCAGATGACGGACGCGGATGAGGTGTGGATGTTCGATTCGTCCCATACGCGTCAGGAAGTAAACGATGTGCAGCCGCCGGAATTCTCCGCCGCTGCTGCTAGTAACGGCGGCGAACGATGCTACTTCCTCCATTTCCGAATTCCGAATTCCGATCAAGAGGAAAAGGCAAAGCCCACTATATAAAAGCTGATAGGGATTGGATTTTGATCTGGTCAGACTCTGCAACCGGCCTGCAGGATTGTGGGTTTGATTGATAACATCAAGGGGGGAAATGGCTTCTCACCATTCGTTAATAACAAATACTGGATTTGGCAGGATTCGCATAAACAATATATTGGGAACATCTTAATTGCTGGACATATTGCAGGATCTTAATCAATATGGAACTTTAATATACCAAATAATCCACTGATTAAGTAAGACCGTTAAATTGACATCCATTGATCGCACCTGTGACTGTGAGTCTATCTGTCTCCATCAGCTGCCGGCTTTCCGGTTCCGATAGCCTACTGGAATAGTGACGTCTTCGCCGTGTCATTAACCTGATCTTAACCACCATGATCCATTAATTAACTTTGAATCTTTGATTTTGATCTAATATAATAAGCTGTCTGATTTTTTTCCTAACTGGGTTTAGATTGCATACTAATAAAAGAATTCACTTCAACCCTCGTCATGTAACCTGTTTACAACTTGTTTAGTATTTTGATTAATCTTTTCGATTTTTGCCACATTCATTTTCGGACATATTGGCGGATTTGAATTGGGCGTCAAACGGATTTGATTTCAGATTGGATTAGTTTGGAAGAGAATTTATATTCCTTCTCATTTAAAATGGAATTATAGTTCGAAGGTGAAATTTGACCTCACTATCTTATTGTCGAATTGAGTTGGACAATTGAGTCACGGGTCACTTGGGTTTCGGGTTTCGGGTTCATTAAGCTACATGTTAGCAGGTTATGAGTTTCTGACATAACTAACAAATGAGGTTTTTTTACTATTCTATCGGGGTTAAGTTGATCATGATTCAACTATCTCTTGTGTTTAAGAATCATTGCATCCCAAGAATTCGAGTTGAGTTGTTGGGAGATGGATATCATATTGATTTTTATATTAGTCATTACCAAGCCCCACACACGAAATAATCCATATGCACGACTTGAGGGCTATCAAAATTTGAAACGAAGAGTCGAAGACCTCTTGGTCATTAAAGGCTCTGATACTATGTTAAAAATCGTTGCATCCCTAATAACTCGAGTTGTTGGGAGATGGTTTAGATTGACTTTTATATTAGTCATTAACACCCTGAATATTTTGGAGATAGTTAGCTCGATTTCAGTCTACATTAATCAGATTACGAGTTTATAAACTACCAAAATTGAATCTTTCACAAGAGTACAATCTTTGGCTCGAAAAAAGCTTAATGACTCGATTCCTTAGCTCGGGAGCCTGCTTGATTCAACTTGTTAATATGGTTCTAGAGCCGAACTCAAGCTTGCATATAAACGTCGAATCGAGCTCGAACTGTGTACAAACTCGGCTCGTGAGTCGTGAGTAGTCCTACTTAAATTCTAATACGCTTTCAAGTTAGTTATGGCTAACAAGATCTAACACTGTATAGTTTTGCCTCTCTTATTTAGCAACTACAACACACTCTAGCTTCATTCATCCTCGATTCCCCAGATTCTGTCCAGTCTGGAACTGCAGATCTCCTGAACCAGCATCATTAGGTGAAGCAGATTTGCCATGAACAACAATAACTGCTCTGGTATTCTTCTCAAATTCATCTACCTTGGGCTCGAACTCTTTCACTTTACCCCAAAGCACCAGGTACAATCCGCACACAATTAGGATTCCTCCCATCATGCTGAAACAAAATCATTATTCCCATTTGTTTAATGACTCAGATCAATTAATCTGTTAAAATATTTAATACATATTGAAACTTTGGATTTTGAGTCGGGTTACAAAGTAGTTCTGAAACTTTAAAATGTTGCGAACTGATCCCGAAACTTTGAATTATGTCAAGATTCAGTATTGCAGTCGCGAGCAGCAGCATATTCTAGTCATTTTGCCATTCACCACGAATATGTCATGATAAATATAATAAAATATTATATTTTGATTTCGTGTAATGTGGCAAAATGACCTGATCTACAAAGTATAGTTAGCTAGTCACCTTCCCAGATGCATCTGTTCACCGAGCACCAACGAGCTTATGATGGCCACGAACACGAGCGACATAGGGTTGAAAGCAGACACGAACACGGGGCCTTGCTTTCGACGATCCGAACAATGGCTATCGTCACCAGTCCAGAAGTAACAATCCCCTGTTGGAAACTGATCTTAAAAACAAGTGAACACAGAGAGAGTGAAAGCAAAATAACAATAAGAAGAAATAAGGGAAAAGTAATTGAAATGAGTTGTGAACATGAGATAAATCTCACTGCCTTTGAAGCAAATATTTTCCCGTATTTATGTGCTCAATTGCAACTAAAGGATTTATCACAGCAGTCCCTCAAATCTCAGCACAAAGATAGAGGGCAGAACAAGCCCAGCAAATATGAACGAAAGAAGAAGAAGAGTGGAATCAGAGAGATTAAATCGTTGAGTTTTCTGTGCAGCGAGAGGGAGCTATTTATCGTCTCCATCGCAGCAGACTCTTCCCCTTCAATCGGAGAGAATCGCTCAACCATCTGTCATCATCTTCCGGAACTGAATTGCATAGTGGGAGAGAGTATCTTTCTCAACGAACTGAGACGAGATTACCGCCGTAACAGTTCTAACTTCCCAATCAGACGAAGTTCACCGCGTTCAGGGTTTGGGCCGAACGGGCTCGATTCAGCTGGGTTAATTGGGCTTTTGCGTTGCCCACATCCCCTGCAGAATCAAAAACATCAGCATCACTTCAAATGAACTGTGCTAACATGAATTAGGTTCTCTTGAATCTGTACCGCAAACCAGCTGCAAGAAGTCCGATGTTCCATCCGAGCTTCCATTGGCTCCAATCCCTCTCCGCGAACACGCAGAAACAAAGCGACTGAATCGATGCCATCAGTAGCATCAGAGCCGTACTCGAGTAATGGCAGCTCGGGTACTTCTCGCCCATTTTGGTCTGCATTATTAACCAAATAGCTCGAGAGATGCAGCTTCCTAGTGCAGTAAGCAGACCCAGGAGTTGTTGGTTCCTGCTATCTGGTGGTGATTTTCTTGGCTCGAGTGGATGTTCTTTGACGAGCTCTTGAGTCCTACGCCTTTGTAGAATGTCAGGATTGTTTGCACCCGTGACTCCGATCATTGTTCCAATGAGCTTCGCCTGCCCTACTCCCGTCTTTAACTTCAAGCTCTCCAACCTTTTGAATCACAATACTGTCTGTCAATGTCATGAACCATTGCATCCCAATCATTCAAGTTGTTGAGAGAAGTTTCAGACTGGTTTTATATTGTTCATTAACAGTCATGCATTCCAATAACTCGAATTGTTGGGGAAGGGTTCGAGATTGGTTCGAGTAAACAACATTAGTAGCATTAGTAGAGTTTGTTACCTGAATAACATGGTGTTCCGATATTGTCGCCTGGAACAATGAGGGAGCCGACCCGGTCGCCTAGGTGACTCCGAATCGCCTCGCAATAAGAATGGGAGGGTAGTAATCAGAACAAAGGGGTGAGGAATGAAATGGATGATGATGTAACAGAGAGTACCTAGGGATTGCTCCCAGAATTTTGGTCGTGTCCTCAGTCTGCTTATTCCTTCTGTATTTATAGCCTGGCAGGTCTGCCAAGGCCGTTAGGCAATGGTACGGCGCCTAGCAAATCGCGCCACGTGTCGCCGAATCTAGACCATCGCTTGGTGAAGACGAAACCTTCAGGATTGCTCCACGTGTCCTTTTAGGGTTTCCCAGATGGTAGGCGCGACATCGCCCCAGGGCCTTTCCTGGGCCGCGTCTGGGCCCACTCCTAGAGCGACTTTCAGAATACCTAGCTGGTCAACCCTCGCCTGACGCGTTGACCGTTTCTTGGGCCATATCTGGGCCTGCTTTTCTAGCCTTTTGGATGGTCCGCTGGTCAACCCTCGCCAGAGGCGTTGACCCACTTTTCCGGGTGAATCATCTCGCCTGTTGGGCTGACCCGATTCAGGGTGGCCCATCATGAGCCCCCTAGTCCGCTTGTGTGCTTGTCGCCAAGCACACTGGCGGACTATTCTTTTTCGTCGCCTGCTGCACTTCCCGAGGAACCCTACCTTCGCCATAGCTGAGGGGCAATCTAGTCTTTTCCTTTCATACTAGCCCCCCTAACTCGATCATTGCCTACGGGTAGCCCCTTCTTTTTATATTCCCTTTTATGGGTCGTGTTGCCCAATCACCACCTCTCACGGCTTGCGTCTCCGAGACGCTTCCCTTTTCCCATGCCAATAGCTCCATCCGTCTTTTCAACTGCCGCGACGTTTCCGTTCCCGATGTAAGCCACTCAAACGTCTCCGCCTTTCCCTTATAAAAAACGCTCCGCTCCCATCAGTCTTTCTCTCCTTTCTCTGCCACTTTGCTCCTTCACCTCCCCTTGCTTTTCTTCCTCAACCGTTCCTGCCTTTCCCGCTCTGTCCGATCTCCCTTCTTTCTCCAGATGTCCGACGACCTTGACTACCTTCTCAGCTGTCCTGGTATGTTTCTGTTCTTTGCTTGAATTTTTCTTCGTTTTTCCCTTTTTACCTTCGCCAACCGCCCTTTCTGCTATCTAGCTTTTTTTCTCTAAAACCCCTTGTATACTAAGGCTCCAATGGCCTCCTCATCAACTGATTCAGAGAGAACTTCCTCCAACGCCTCTCAAAGCTCTCCCGACCCTTCTGAACCCCAAGAATGGGGAATGCACCAGCTTGGATTCGTTCCCGGATTCCGCCCTTGGTCTGTGGACATGACAGCCCCCATCTCTGACCAAGGCTACACTGTCCGAGCTTGGAGGGACATGTGGTACGACGGCATTGGCCGTGATCGCTACGTCAGCGGGCCAGGCTATTTTCCCTATCTTTCTGCCACCACTATATGCTCTTTCCTCCCAAAACATTCTCTTCCGACCTGTTGGGATTACGCTGCTCCCTCATTCCTATCGACGATTGGGAATTGTCCCGGAGGCTGGCATGGTGTGTGGTCAGAGAGCTTTACCAACGGTCTGCGCCTTCCCCCTTCTCCATTTGTTGTATCCCTACTCCAGAACCTCAAAGCGTCGCTTGGCGCCTATACCGCGACCTCATGGTCCGTTGTTGCCAGTTTTGAGATATCTTGCCAACGCGAGAAAATTACTCCTACCCTTCGTCTTTTTTCCCTTTTGTATAGTGCCAAAAATAATACCAACGGCCTTAGTTTGTAAAGCAAGGTCCGTATAGGGATGTGGGGATGCGGGGAACAGTCAAACCGCATCCTACATGGTATCATGCCTTTTTTTACTTTAAACCCTCGCCTGAAGACACTTGGACGACGGCCCTTCCACCTTGCTGGTCGCGAGGCGATGCCAATAACTTCCCCGTGGTCACTCAGCCACGGAGGGTCGAACAACAGCTTTTATCATTTATCAACAGGGAGAGCTTCAATCTGAGCGACCCCTCGCCCTAAAACAAGTCCTGGCGAAGCTGCCTGGAGGTAGATGGGACCATCTTCCCTCATTTTTAAGTTTATCCCCGCTTTCTATCATCTCCTGTCGCGCTCCTTTTGCCTTCCTGTTTCTGACCCTTTTCTACTCCCTTGTGCAGGGATGACAGATATCTCTAGCGTGCTGATCAGCACGTCAGCTCGTGGGTCAATCACCACGACTCAACCACAGCACGTGCCGCCACCGGAAGTTGAGCTGCCACCCTCTTCACCTCATGGGAAGGGCAAGAAAGGGGAGCGCGCCGCTCCCGCGAGAAAAAGTCGTCGCCTGCGGCAGTGCCAACCAAGCGACGCAAGTCTTCTTCCGCCGGTGCATCAGATCCAATCATTGGTGCATCCGATCCAATCATTGCTGTGGAAGACGATCGGGTCGAGACAGCGGTTCCCTCGCCAACGACCACCGTCGCCGACCCAGAATTGCTCCTGCCACGGACATTTTGACGCGTCAATGCCCGAGCCCCCTCCTCGGCGCCCCGGGAAGGAAAGCCAAGCTCCTGTAGAGCGAGAATTTATTTCCTTCACCCAGGACGACTCACCTTTGTCGCCTCATAACGATGAAGAGAGTCGTCGTGCCTTATCCCATCGCGTCCTAACAGACTTCCTGGCGCCCGAGTACGAGAAACCGGAAGGCTACTTTCCTGTAGTCTATCCCCAGCGATCACAACTTTCAGCTGGCGTGGCCCGGGATATCGCAGAGGAGCTGACCCGGAGTTCTGAAGGGCCTGGATGATGTGAAAGTTGGTGACTTTCATCCCGCGATGGGGAATGTTTACGTCAAGCATCACGAGGTTCTTTTTTAATCGGCTCTCCTCCTTTTATTTCGTGTGTTCGAGTTTCGAAGATTCAATCGACCGTCCTCTTGCAACATGTATGACCTTTTATTATATGTTCAGATGTTACTGGCGCTAAGCATTGCGGACAAGTCGCCGACTTGCTGATGCGCAAGGCTCGTGAGCTTCGCGACGATCACGCAGCTCTGCAGCGCCGCCTGGACAACGAAGAGGTAAGCAAAACACTTCACTAGGGATGATGATGCTTCGTTTCGTCCCTGTCTTTGTTGCGTGTGTTTTTTTTTTACCATTTTTGGTTTACTTCTTTCAGTCTGATCATCAAGCTACCAGGAACGAGCTTAGTCGCCTGACCGAGGCTCACTCTCAGCTCGAGCAGAAACTAAGCGAGGCCTCCTCTGCCGTGGAGCGCCTGACTCAAGATTTGTCGACCAGCCGGGCCTCTATTTCTAGCTTAGAGAGGAACCTGGCTGAGGCAAAAGAAGCTGCCTCCTCGTCCGCCAAAAAACTCCAGGATCAAGATGTTCTTCAGAAGCAGATTCGAACGCTGACAAAGGAGAGAGCGCCGCTCTTGCAGCGCAGAAGCAAGCGACGGAGGAGAGGGATAAGGCGAAGAAGCTGGCTGACACAATGACAGCGGAGAGGGATCGCTCGTTAAGGGTCAAGGAGGAGACCGAGGCACTCAGCGCTCGGCAGTATATGACTGCTGTATCGCTGATCCGAAGATCCATTCCTGTGATCCTGACCGCCATTCGTCAGAAGTTCGTCGCCGTTGTTGGACCTTCCCCTCCTTTCGTTCGACCGCGAATTTCTCACGACGTCCTTCAGGGCTGTGAATCGCTTGTTGAATGGCGTGCCTGACCCCAATACCGACGTCGACCCTGAGTACATCGCCGTGATGAAGGAAGTACAGGCGGCGGATCAGGAGTATATAGCAGCGGAGAAGGCCAGAAGGGCTCGTGCCAAAGCTGAGGCAGCCGCGAAGGCGAAGGCAGATGGTGGAAGAGGGGAAAAAGCTTTTGAAAAGAGCCTGTCATCCTCCCAAGGCGAGCGTGGGCAAGGCTCGGGGCAAGGGAAGAAATGATGATTTGTGGTTTTATTTTTTTTTTTATTTTTTTTTTCTTCTTTTTTTTTTTTTTTGTTGTTGTATTTATAAGACAAGAAGTCCGTGAACTGGGTAAGCGCCCTTTATTTTGCCCTGATCTTATAAAGTAGGCTCGTAAGCGATTGGTCTTGAAAGCCGTAGCGCGATTGTTTGCAGCCGTCATGGGCGACACCATATTTTTGCCTTAGCGATTGGTGATTGCTAATGAGCGATGTTTTGCCTTTAGGCGATGTCGTTCCCTTTAGGCCTTAGCGAAATTTGATACTTAGGCCTCGTAGGCGAGATGAATCCACGTCGACGGGAATTTTGTGGCGATTAAGCGACTTTTTAACTTGTAAGTTTCAAGTATATCGATGGCGATGGTGAGATATAAATGATAAAATAAGTCATCCAGCGATACAGCTATCGGACGCTTTTCTGTCATTAATTGGGGAAATGAAAAACCATACATGCTTCTAAGCGACTACTCATGGTACTTGCGGAGGTGCATCGCATTCCAGGTCCGAGGGATCTTTGTTCCGTCCAGCCTGGCTAGTTTGAAAGTGTTTGCTCCCCTGACCTTTCTTATTTGAAATGGTCCTTCCCATCCAGCATCAAGCTTCGCGGCTCCCTCAGATGGCCTAAAGATCTTTCGTAGTACTAGATCACCCAACTTGATGTGATGTGGCCTTAACCTTTTGTTGTATCGCCTGGCTAGCATCTCCTTTTCTGCGATTAACCTCATCTGGGCGACCTCGCGCTTCTCTTCTACCATATCGAGGCTATGGACAAGGTTTTGCTCATTTTCCTCTGGGTTGTAGCTATCCAAGCGGACGGAAGGTATTGTTATTTCCACCGGAAGGACCGCCTCTGATCCATAGGTCAATGTGTAAGGCGATTCCCCTGTTGACGTTTTGTAAATCGTTCTATGTGCCCACAGTACATGATCGAGCTCCTCCACCCACGTGCCTTTTTTACCTTCGATCCGTCGCTTTAATCCCCGCAATATAGTTTTGTTTGCCGCTTCAACTTGCCCATTGCCTGTGGGTAAGCAACCGATGCGAATCGTAGGAGGATTTTGTATTCTTGGCAGTACGCTTGAAAGCTCTGGCAATCAAATTGGGTGCCATGGTCACATATAATGCTGTGAGGGATGCTGAATCGTGAGATGATATGTTTGAATGTGAACTTCTCAATCTGCTTGGCGGTGATGCTGGCCGTCGCCTCAGCCTCAATCCATTTTGTAAAATAGTCTATGGCCACAATCAAGTACTTCCGCTTTCCAGATGCTTCAGGAAAAGGTCCTAAAATATCCATTCCCACTGAGCGAAAGGCCACGGGCTGACAATCGCCTGCAAAGCGGTGGAAGGCAATTTATGAAAATCGGCATATTCTTGACACTTGTGACATTTTCTAACCAACTTCGTCGCCTCTCGTCGCATCGTCGGCCAGTAATAACCTTGGTATAGTAGATTCTTCTCTAGGCTTTTAGAGCCTAAGTGTGTCCCACAGACTCCTAGGTGTACTTCCCGGAGGCTATAATCAGCGTCCACTGGGCCGAGGCATCTTAAATAAGGACCTGCGGCGGACTTTCTGTACAGATCGTCGCCTATTAAAGTGCATCTGCTGGCTTGCCTCCTTGCTTTTGTAGCCATCGCCTGATCCTCCGGGACTGTGCCATCCTTAAGGAACTTAATAATGGGAGTTCGCCAATCGTCCTGTGTGCCTTCATCGTCTTGAGACCCGTTAATCTGGAAGCATGCGTTTAGCTTCACCTCTTTTTCCACTGTCACCATTCTTGCCTCGTCAAAATCAACCGCCGTGGCTAGCTTTGATAGTGCGTCAGCGTGGCCATTCTCTTCTCGGGCGATTTGCAAGATGTCGACCCTGGTAAAATCTGCCAGGGCTAGCTTTATCTCATCGAAGTATGGCATTAATGATTCCTCTTTAATTTCAAACTTCCCGTTTAACTGGTTGACCACCACTGCTGAATCAGAAAAAATCTTTACATATTTGACCCCCATACTTCTTGCAATTCTGAGTCCTGCCTCCATCGCCCCATATTCGCAGCGTTGTTGGTTCTAGGCGACGCGAAGCGCAGGGCGACTTCATGGATAGCTCCTTCTGGACTTTTTAATACTATGCCGGCTCCTGACCCATTTTTACTGGAGGCACCATCCGTAAAGAGTGTCCAAGTTTGGCTCTCTCCTTTTCTTCCTGCACTGCTCCTTCCACTATAAAATCAGCGAGGACCTGGGCTTTGATTGCTGTTCTTGGTTTGTACCGGATGTCATATTCACTGAGCTCAATAGCCCATTTTGCAAGTCGCCCAGCCACGCTCATTGCCCGCAAAGCATTTTGTATTGGCAGGTTGGTTAATACTGTTATGGTATGAGCCTGAAAGTATGGTCGGAGCTTTCGTGCCGCGCAGACCACAGCATAGGCCATCTTCTCGATAGCAGGGTACCGAGTTTCAGCGTCGACCAACGTTTTACTTGTGTAAAAAATGGGCTGGTCGCTTCGCTCCTCCCGTCGCACTAACACCGCGCTCACCGTTGTTGGTGATATCGCTATGTACATGAATAACTCATCGCCTTCCTTGGGTGAGGCCAGCACTGGAGGAGTGACTAAGAATCGCTTGAGTTCTTCAAATGCCTTATCACACTTATCGTTCCAGGCGAATTTTGACGCATTTTTCAAAATAGAGAAAAATGGAGCGCATCGCTCTGCCGCCTTTGGAATGAACCGATTGATAGCCGTTATTCTTCCGGCTAGAACTTGTACTTCTTTAACTGTTTTGGGTGGTGCCATGGCGGAGATGGCCTCCAATTGTGCTGGGTTCGCCTCTATTCCTCGTCGAGTGACCAAGTACCCTAGAAATTTGCCTGATGTAGCTCCAAAAACACACTTCTGTGGGTTTAATCGCAACGCGAAGCGTTGTAACGTTTCAAACGTTTCTTTTAAGTCGCCTAGATGATCATCGCTCTTCTTGCTTTTTACCAGAAGATCGTCCACATATGCTTCCAAGTTACGCCCTCGTTGCTTAGTGAAAACCATATCTATCATTCTTTGGTAAGTTGCTCCTGCGTTTTTGAGACCGAAGGGCATAACCTTATAGCAATAGTTCGCCGTAGGAGTCATGAACGCCGTTTTCTCCTGATCCTCTTCATTGAGTGGTATCTGGTGGTACCCAGAGAACATGTCGAGAAAAGACAATACTTCGTTATTTGCTGTGGCGTCGACCAACTGCTCAATATTCGGGAGTGGATAAGCGTCTTTTGGACAGGCGTCGTTTAGATTTGTGAAGTCGACACACATCCTCCATGCCCCCGATGATTTTTTAACCAGAACCACATTTGACAGCCATTCCGGGTATTGAACCTCCTTGATAAAGCCTGCCTCCAGCAATTTGTCTATCTCTTTTGTGACGGCTATCTGTCGCTCTCGGCAGATATTTCTCCTCTTCTGTTGCACAGGGCGGCAGCTTTTGTCGACGGATAGGCAGTGCTTTACAATCGCTGGGTCTATTCCAGGCATGTCACTGGGATGCCATGCAAATAGGTGTGAATATTGCCTGATTAGTGTCATCATCGCTTGCTTGGCCTCTTGGCTTAAGTAAGTCGACAGCCTTACTGTTCTTTCTTCATCGCCTTCCCACAGAGCGACAGGGGCGTCAGATTCTGCTGACTGTATTCTTTCTCTATTCTCCGTTCCCTCCTCCAGGTCGATTTTGTAACATGCTCCTTTCGTCGCTGCCCGATAGCATCGCCTAGCTACCTCCGGGTGTCCCCAAGCGACTCCAACGCCGTCCTTGGTGACGAACTTCAGCGCCTGATATACTGGTGAAGAGATAGCCTGGAAAGCGGCAAGCGCCGGTCGCCCCAGGATCATATTGTACGAGGACCGACAATCCAGCACATGGAAATCTATGGATTGCACCGCCTTAATCTGCTCATCGCCTATCATGACCTGTAAGGTAACGATTCCTTTGATGGGCACCTGGTGGCCAGAAAAACCTGTAATAGTTGTCTTTGTCGGCCTCAGGCTCGAAATGGGGAGTTTCATCTGTTGGAAAAGTTCCCAGAACAGGATATCAGCTGAACTTCCTTCATCTACCATTACCCGCTCCACTCTACTCCGGAGTGTTACGATCTGAATCACCATTGCCTCCAGGCTGGGACCTCCTCTTTTAATTACATCATCCTCTGTGAACATGATGGGAGACCGTCGCACCTCATTGTTTATGATCAACACCTCCTTACAATCGCTTGACTGCTTTTTTGTCGGACAACTTTCTCCTTCGAAAATAGTTTGATAGACCTTCGTGACTTCTTCTGTATCATTTGCCTTTTTGGTCGCGTCGCCCTGCGGCTCTTGCAATCGGGCGAAAACTGTCTTTCTAGGTTGGTCGCCTGAGACTGGGCTATCTTCTTTATTACTTGAACTCCTTTCTTTCCGCTTGGTCTGGAGAATAAAGTCTTTTAGGCGACCCTCCTTAATCCATCGCTCAATTTCATTTTTGAGTTGCCGACACTCTTCTGTGGTGTGACCGTGCGAATCATGAAAGTTGCAAAACTTCCGGTGGTTACGCTGCTCAGGGTCGCCTCGCAGCGGCTCAGGCCACTGAATGTGGTGATCCTTGTGCTGCATATATAGGAATACCTCTTTCCGGGATCGGTTGAGCGGCGTGTATTCTTGGTACGTGCGTCTATCAGTGTTTCTCCTGTCGTCCCGATATTCCCTTCTTTCAGGAGATCGCTCCGCTCTTTGCCACCTGTCCTCGCCTGTCAGTGCCATCTCGCGGCGTGTCCGCCTGTCCATCTTTTCGTCCCTTTCGGCTGTCGTCCCCTCCAACCTCCGCTAACTGCTCCTCAATGATAATGATACTATTTATTCTGGCTTCTAAGTTGGACAGAGTAGTAGGCTTTTTCTTTACTAACGCCTCCTTCAGTCGCCTATTGTGCGTCGCCTGGATCATACTTGCAGTAGCGATGTCTAAAGTCACGTCTCTAACGGACTGTACTATGCTGATCCACCTCTCAAAGAAATCTCTTAGCGACTCCTCCGGCTTTTGTCGCAAGTTAACCAGGACCTGTACTGGGACCTTTCGGTGCCGCCTACTCTCATACTTCATCAAAAAACCCTGGCAAACTCATCCCATGTGTGAATAATTCCTTCTGGTAAGTTCATGTACCATTCTCTTGCCGCCCCTCCTAGGGTGGCTGGGTAGGCTCTGCAAAACGCTGCATCGCTGGCGCCCTGCATTTGCATGGCGATTTGAAAATTTTGCAGGTGTTCTTCAGGATCGCCCAATCCCAAATATTTCTCCATGTTTGGTGGGACCAAGCCGACTGGTAGCGTTTCGGCGAAGATGGCCCTTGCCAGAGGTTGCCGGATGACCCTTGTTCGACTCCGGTTTTCGACTAGCGGTCGAAATGCTCGTAGCATTTCCGCGTGGGTGTCGTTGTCCGGAGCCTGTACGTTCTGAGCTCTGGGTGCCTTTGTCTGCTGAGCGATAACCGTTTTTAATAACTGGGTAAGTTCCAAATTCTGCTTTCCAAAACTTGAAAACGCTGTTCAAGGACTTTGTACGCTTCTGTGTTTGGTGCTTCCTCCTGTAGCACGCCCTTTCCTCTGGTGTCACGAGGAATATATGAGGAGTCGGTGTCTGTGTCTCTAGGCACCCCTTCGCCCTCCAAATCGTCTCTCAAGTTTCTTCCCTCAAGTGGTACGCTTTGGGCCCCCGGATTCACGTATTTTAATGGTGTTTCCTCCGTCTCTCCATCAGGTCTTACAGTCGACGCCTCTCCTCTTATCATTCTTCCGATATTCCCCTGCTCCATTGCTTAGCTTCCTCAGTTCTTGATTAGTCCCCTATCTGGTGCGCCAATTGTTCCGATATTGTCGCCTGGAACAATGAGGGAGCCGACCCGGTCGCCTAGGTGACTCCGAATCGCCTCGCAATAAGAATGGGAGGGTAGTAATCAGAACAAAGGGGTGAGGAATGAAATGGATGATGATGTAACAGAGAGTACCTAGGGATTGCTCCCAGAATTTTGGTCGTGTCCTCAGTCTGCTTATTCCTTCTGTATTTATAGCCTGGCAGGTCTGCCAAGGCCGTTAGGCAATGGTACGGCGCCTAGCAAATCGCGCCACGTGTCGCCGAATCTAGACCATCGCTTGGTGAAGACGAAACCTTCAGGATTGCTCCACGTGTCCTTTTAGGGTTTCCCAGATGGTAGGCGCGACATCGCCCCAGGGCCTTTCCTGGGCCGCGTCTGGGCCCACTCCTAGAGCGACTTTCAGAATACCTAGCTGGTCAACCCTCGCCTGACGCGTTGACCGTTTCTTGGGCCATATCTGGGCCTGCTTTTCTAGCCTTTTGGATGGTCGCCTGGTCAACCCTCGCCAGAGGCGTTGACCCACTTTTCCGGGTGAATCATCTCGCCTGTTGGGCTGACCCGATTCAGGGTGGCCCATCACATGGCTAATAGCAAGGTAACTGCAGGTCCAAGGTTGGTCATGGCAGCAGCAAATGTTGCAGAAGTCAAGCCTAAGCTTTCTGCGTATAATGTTTGAGCTAGTGATGCCCTGTTACAAAAAGTGATCGATTGATCAGATGGTTTACGCTAGGGATTGAAATTTCGGTCGATAATCGAAACGGGTAAACCAAACTGAATTTGATTGATAGTTAAACTACTTGATGTGACTTTAATTAGTGCATTTTAAGCTTATGAATGACCTATGAAATGCCCGTGTTTATTCGTGAAATGACATGACTTATATGCTTTTATTGAAGTTTTGTGCAAAGTGTCATTTTGTTGTCCGGTTGCCACTTTGGAGCCAAATTCGTGGGCTATTGGAGTTGCCTCTGTGCATTTTCAGGTTATGGCATCAAAGTACGGATGACAAGGAGCGCATAGGAGCAAACGGGAGGTCATTTGGAGTCCGGACGAGGGAGATATGAGCATTACAAGATCGAGCTTTCTGCAGAGTGCAGGGGTGCACGCCGTGCACGATGCACGCCGTGCACGGGCTGTCCAGGAGGCTCTGAAAGAAGATTCAGCTCCAAGGTGCACGCCGTGCAGCCTTGCACGCCGTGCATAGGTGCACGCCGTGCACTGTCCCCTGCACTATAAATACCTTCGTTTTTGGCCATTTTGAGGAATTTCTTTCATCTCTCTTGAACCCCAAACACATACCCACGAACCCTCAAACCCTAGAACACATTTTTGGAGCAATTTGAAGCCATTGGAGCTAGGATTGAAGCCAACAAACCTTGGGAGAAGTGCTTACAAGTGGAGAAGTGAAGATCATCTCAAGGATACATCCATGGTGTTCTTGGTGACCATTCTTCCTTCTTTTCTCTTTACTCCCTTGGCCATGTGTGGCTGAGTTTCTAGGGTTCATCTTGGATGGGTAGATTAGTTGTGCTATGATAGAGGGATGATTGTATAGAACTTGCCATGATTGATCTTGGATTGTAAGAAGATGGTCTCTATGACTTGTTGTTAATTCCATTGATGGCTATGGCTTGATTGGTCTATTATTTGTAATGTAATGCATGAGAGTGCTTGGATTACATGGATTGTAGGTCTAGGGATTGAAGAGAGTGTGTTCTAAGAGATTAGATCATCTCAATTCAACCATAGTTGCATGATTTCTCACTTGTGCATTTTATCGAACACTTGGTGTGCATTAGGATTTTCACTCAATTGAACTTTGATTAGTCTTTGGATGATTCTCTTAGTGTTAGGACATTGACATGAGAGTGTGGTGTCTAGCCTAGTGGTCATAGAGTCATAGGAGAGGGTTTTGTAGCTTGGCATTTCATCAAACACCTTTAATGCATCCTTAGTCACTTAGCTTGAGAGCGAGAGCCTAGGTTGAGTGGTTCTAGGATAGGGATTTAGTGCGACGAGAGTGCATTGAGTCTATAGAAGGGATTTGCATGGTCATTCGATTGCATCCTCGATCATGTTTGGCTTGTTTGTGCATTTATACCTCTGAGCATGATGAACCTATCTTTCCAAGTTAACCTCCTTTACCTTTGATTTGCACCCTTTTGTTTTGCTTTGTTTGTTTAGTTTTCTTTATGTTTTCTTTGTTCTTATTTCAAACCAAATCTTATTTTAAATGAATAGACCGTCCATGAACCGTGTGAGTACAAGCTTTTGAGAGAGCCCTCGTGGAATACGACCTTGGTAAAATCGCCTTTTATCAAGTTTTTGGCGCCGTTGCCGGGGAACTTTCTCAATCCTTTGAAAGCATTTAGTAGTGGACCGTTCTATTCACTTCCTTCCGTTTTAGTTTTGCTTCCTTGTTTATTGTTTTTGTTATTTGTTTTTATGGTCTTGTTATCCCGCATTGTTGTACTACTTGGTTGTGTTTGTTGTGCGTGTTTGTAGGCCCCTTATCCACCTATCTAGTTCATGGGAGCAAGGTTGCAAGTAAAATGAACTCGTGGAATGGAGGTGATGGTTTATGGTACCTATCAAGGGTGGAATCCATCTCCTAATCCATATTATGGTCATCCTACTTCATCCAACTACTACCAAGGAACTTATGAGGGAGATAGCCAATGGTGGGATCAAGAACAACAAGTGTCAACACCCATGTGGAATGAGCAATGTCCCTATCCATCTCCACCCTACCATCAAGTCTTGCCGGAGTATTATCAAGAAGATTTCACAAGTCAAGAACAACATTCTCCACCGCCTTCAATGTTAGAGGAGCTCTTTAAGATGGTTAGAGAAAGCGAGCGCCCTCAAGAGGATTTCACAAGCTATGAGCAACCCTCTCAACCTTCTTCTATGTTAGAGGAGCTCTTGAAAATGGTGAAGGAAAGTGAGCGTCCTCGAGAGGAGTTTGTAAGCTATGAGGAACCTCCTCCACCTCTTTCCACACTTGAGGAAGCTTTGAAGATTACGGAAGATAATGCGAACCAACTCAATCGTTTAGCTCAAGGCGTGACACTCATCAAGGAAGCTCTAGAGGAGGAACAACAATGTCCATCTCCCCCACAATTGAGGAGATGTTGCAAATTGCTGAAGATAATGCGGCTCGGTTGGATCGTTCAACTCAAAGTATGAAGCTCATCGCCGACATCCTTGAACCGGAAGTGCTTGTCATGGAAGAAGAAGAAGGTGAGTCTCCCCAAGAAAAGTTCATGAGCCATGAGAAACCTCTTCCATCTCCTTTCATGCTAGAGATCTTGCAAATTGCGGAGGATAATGCAAACCGAGTTAACCGCTTATCTCAAAGCATAGAGCTCGTCACGAAGATTCTTGAGAATGAACGACATCCCAATCATTTGGAGTATTTTTATGATGATGAAGATGACACTTGTGAACCGGAACAGCTTGACACGGAAGAAGAGTTGGTAGTGGAGGAGATTGAGGAACATGTTGTTCCCGAGGACACACCAAGTAACGATGATGTGGGGTATGAAGAACCAAGGAGACTTGAGGATGAAGACCCTTTAGAGGAGGTGAGAGATGATTTGGAGACGCTTCAAGAAGAGGTGGCACCGAGAGTGGAGCACGAAAGTGAACAACACCACCCTATTGAGGTCCCACCAAAGGTTGTGAGTACTCTTCAATCTTCTTGCTTGATCATGAAGTACTTGTGTCAAGAGACGGACACAAGCTTCATAACCTCCCCTAAGGTGATAATGGAAGAGAAGTCGTCCATGTGTGAACCGGAAGACTCCTTGAGTGGCATCACCAACTTGGAGACAATGGATCTCAATGGAGGCTCCCTACCATACTTTCTTCCTCAAGCTTCGACATTCAAAGGTAGCAAGCCACCCCAAGGTCTCAAGTGCTATACAAGCATCAATGTGCATTGGCTAGTCTACCATTCCTCCAAGATGCTACTTGGAGCTCAATCTTCATCATGGAAGAAGCTACTTGCCATCAAGGAGGTACTAAGTTGGACACCATAACGCAGGTATCGTCGAGCTTAAGACGGTAACCAAGCGCTTCTTGGGAGGCACCCCATGTTATCTTTAATTTTTCGCTTATTAATTGTTCTTTGAGGTTTTTGTGTTGTTTTAGTTTTTGAATAAAGGTTTGACAAGCAATTGGGATCACTCTTCACCAAGGATCATCATGGAACTTTTTCACCTCTATTACGTCCTATGCTCCTCTCTACCAACGCGGTAACTTCGTTCCACCTTACCCTCTCTCTCTTGATCATTGAGGACAATGCTCATGCTAGTCGTAGGGGATTTTGAGTTTTGGTGTGATTATTTGTGGTAGAGATGCTATGATTTGCTTGATCTGCATGATCTTAATTGAATGTCGATTCCCTCTACTTTAGAATCATTCGGTTCTTGACTTTTGGTGTTTGATTGGCTTCAAGTTTTCATAATGACGTTTAGATTGTTCCACTTAGAACCTGTAACCAGCATGTTTAGCGCTAATATCAAATTGAGTCTAGGCCAGAACAGAGATTTTATCACTCTTGTATGTTGGTTGATTGGTCGATACGTGTTTTTATACCACTCGATAACACCGGTCTAGGATGATGAAGGCAATCAGAATTTCTTCCCCTCTTCCATGTTTTCATTCTCTTTTTGATCCTTCGTGATTGTGGCTTGAGATTAGACGGAATCCAATTCAAAATCTTGTGTGGAAGTTGTAAGGGGCTAAGGGTCAAGTGGCCATTGTCAAAAGAAAATGTTAGAAAGGAAAAAAAAGAAGAGAAAAAAAAAGAAATGTTAGAAAGAAAAAAAAAGAAGAGAAAAAAAAAACTAAGCTAGGCAAGCTCGGCACCTAAGTGAAGTGTCGGGTTGAGCACTAGCAAAGGCTAAAGCTGTGAGCTAGGCCGGTTCAACACCTAAGTGAAGTGTTGGATCGAGCACTAGTATGCAGTAAGAAAAAAAAAATGAATGAAAACGAAAAGAGAAAGAAAAGAAAGGAAAAAGAGTTCTCAAATGTAGCCCTTGATCCTATGCCCAAGTTTGTAAAGTGCGGATCTAGAAGCGGACGAAGTCGAGTCGATAGCCACATCGCGAGCACTCACTACTTTCCAAATTCTCCCTACCCCCACTTAATCTATTCTTTTTCCCGAGTTCAAGTCCTTTTGATTAGAGTTGGTGTTGTCGTGGTCGGTTTTTCTGTATCTCAATTAACCACTACTTGAAGTGTGCAGATATTAGTGAGGTCTAGACTTGTTTGGTTGATGTTCTTGCATGTGTAGGTTAAGTTTGTTTGTGGAACAGTCTAAGCCAAATTGTTAATGCTTGAGTCTCAATGGACCGAACTTGTCATTTGTGAACTTGGATGTTTTCTAATTCATTTGCTTGAGGACAAGCAAAGCTTAGTCGTAGGGGAATTTGATGTGACTTTAATTAGTGCATTTTAAGCTTATGAATGACCTATGAAATGCCCGTGTTTATTCGTGAAATGACATGACTTATATGCTTTTATTGAAGTTTTGTGCAAAGTGTCATTTTGTTGTCCGGTTGCCACTTTGGAGCCAAATTCGTGGGCTATTGGAGTTTCCTCTGTGCATTTTCAGGTTATGGCATCAAAGTACGGATGACAAGGAGCGCATAGGAGCAAACGGGAGGTCATTTGGAGTCCGGACGAGGGAGATATGAGCATTACAAGATCGAGCTTTCTGCAGAGTGCAGGGGTGCACGCCGTGCACCGTGCACAGTTTGGTGCACGGGCTGTCCAGGAGGCTCCGAAAGAAGATTCAGCTCCAAGGTGCACGCCGTGCAGCCTTGCACGCCGTGCACCCTGCACGCCGTGCATAGGTGCACGCGTGCACTGTCCCCTGCACTATAAATACCTTCGTTTTTGGCCATTTTGAGGAATTTCTTTCATCTCTCTTGAACCCCAAACACATACCCACGAACCCTCAAACCCTAGAACACATTTTTGGAGCAATTTGAAGCCATTGGAGCTAGGATTGAAGCCAACAAACCTTGGGAGAAGTGCTTACAAGTGGAGAAGTGAAGATCATCTCAAGGATTCATCCATGGTGTTCTTGGTGACCATTCTTCCTTCTTTTCTCTTTACTCCCTTGGCCATGTGTGGCTGAGTTTCTAGGGTTCATCTTGGATGGGTAGATTAGTTGTGCTATGATAGAGGGATGATTGTATAGAACTTGCCATGATTGATCTTGGATTGTAAGAAGATGGTCTCTATGACTTGTTGTTAATTCCATTGATGGCTATGGCTTGATTGGTCTATTATTTGTAATGTAATGCATGAGAGTGCTTGGATTACATGGATTGTAGGTCTAGGGATTGAAGAGAGTGTGTTCTAAGAGATTAGATCATCTCAATTCAACCATAGTTGCATGATTTCTCACTTGTGCATTTTATCGAACACTTGGTGTGCATTAGGATTTTCACTCAATTGAACTTTGATTAGTCTTTGGATGATTCTCTTAGTGTTAGGACATTGACATGAGAGTGTGGTGTCTAGCCTAGTGGTCATAGAGTCATAGGAGAGGGTTTTGTAGCTTGGCATTTCATCAAACACCTTTAATGCATCCTTAGTCACTTAGCTTGAGAGCGAGAGCCTAGGTTGAGTGGTTCTAGGATAGGGATTTAGTGCGACGAGAGTGCATTGAGTCTATAGAAGGGATTTGCATGGTCATTCGATTGCATCCTCGATCATGTTTGGCTTGTTTGTGCATTTATACCTCTTGAGCATGATGAACCTATCTTTCCAAGTTAACCTCCTTTACCTTTGATTTGCACCCTTTTGTTTTGCTTTGTTTGTTTAGTTTTCTTTATGTTTTCTTTTGTTCTTATTTCAAACCAAATCTTATTTTAAATGAATAGACCGTCCATGAACCGTGTGAGTACAAGCTTTTGAGAGAGCCCTCGTGGAATACGACCTTGGTAAAATCGCCTTTGATCACTACTCAAGTTTGAGCTAGTGATGCCATGTTCTGGAGTCGTCGACGGTATCATATTCCGACCAGTTTGACACGTCACCATGACACGTCGTCCAAAAATTTAATAATTTTTATTATTATTATGGCATGTTATTGCCATTTTGCCACATCACCACATACACATCATAAAATATAATAAAATATTATACGTTTTTATGACGTGCTAGTGGTGACGTGACAAAATGGTCTGAATTGTCGTCAATCGAAATACGATTCAAAGTTTCATTACCAGTCTGCAATATTTTAAAGTTTTAAGATCACTTTGTAACTTGACCCGTTCAAGAAACTAAACTAGTAGGAGACCGAGAGACCACAATTACCGATGACCACATACGACCGAAAATCCCCCATGACCGAGCCTGATCTCAAACTCGACCAGTACTATCCCAATCAGTGACAAAGATCGTATTCGATCGTGAACACCCATCAAACCAAAAAAATGTCACCGAATTTTCACTTCTAAATAGTTCAAAAAACTGGCGGATTGAGATAACAATTACCCGAAAAGGCCGGAAAGAAAACCTTGAAAGAGGAGAGCCCATGTCAACTTTGGCCATTTCTTCCTACACAACATCAAAGACATATGAACAAAGAATTGGTAACCACGTACAATATACACAAATACATACATGTATACATACAGAACAAGAGTATACGCTACCTTTCGAGGATCACAGCAAGAGGGGTTATGAAGACGGTAGCGAACATGAGTCGGTAAGCAATCAGGACCCTCAGATTCATCCCATGGTTCGCAGCTAGCTTGTACAGAACAATCGATACTGTGTATGAGGCTTGGATCACAACCATTATCATGAACGGCTTTGATCGATGCAGGATGCCTCGAAGCTTGTCCATTACAACATTACCTATGTAGGGAGATAGATGAATGAGCTTGTACTTTTTACTCGTGATATGAGCCGAGCCGAGCCGAGTCATGAGCTTTAGCCTAGCTCGGGCTCGGGCTCGCCTTAATTTTTCCTGGCTCGGGTTCGGGCTCGGCTCGGGCTCTGCGATGGAGCTAGCTCGGGCTCGGCTCGTATACAGATTGTCTGGGCTCGGGCTCGTCTCGAGCTCGGCTCGGGATCGGCTCGTTTACTATGTTAAACGAGCCAGCTCGGATTTGGCTCATTTATAATGCTAAACGAGCCAGATTTGGCTCGTTTATAATGCTAAACGAGCCAGATTTGGCTCGTTTATAATACTAAACGAGCTAGATTTGGCTCGTTTATAATGCTAAACGAGCCAAATTCTAGTTAGACTCGTTTACCATCGTAAACGAGCCAAACTCAGGATAAAAAAACATCGAAAATATAAGAAATTAAACATTCTACAAAAATACGATATAGGTGCTACAAAATATCGAGAATATAAAAAATCACAAAATCCAAGCCATATGAACGTTTCCAACGTGCATCTCAAGAAACAAATTAGCAACCATCAAAAAGAAAAAGACGCCAAAGAGAAGAAGAAGAATGATGTACAGTCAGTCGTGGGCTCGTGACTCACGAAGTGGGGATTAGAGTAATTCTAGGGTATATTAACCATTAGGGTAATTAGTAATTACCGTATTACTTCTTTTAGGGTATCAGTATATTATACTCTTAGGGTTTATTATTTCACACTACAAGAAAACATAGATATAGAGACTATGGTTAACTGTCTCTAAATAGTATTTAATTGTCTCTATAATGATTTAGAGACAAATATTATATTTGTCTCAAATGCTCCAGTCGCTAAATCCTTTTAGAGACAAATATGAAAAATTACCTCGAAATGATCAATCAAAGACTAATTATTCTGTTGCTAATTACTCTTTTAAATTACTCTTTTTTGTCTTCCAAACTGTTTTTTTGTGGCAAAAACATTTGTCCTAATACCTATTTTTAGAGACAAATAAATATGTTTTCATTAAAGGTTACATAGACATATATATGTGCCCCTAATAATAAGCAGTTGAAGCAAATTCTTTTGTCTCTATATCTAATATTATATGCATTATATTTTGATTTACATTGTTTTTTGGAAGCACTAACTACACTTGTTTGATATATTTAATTATTGTTATTTTTAAAGTTTAGAGGAAGACTAATGGCTATTGGAAAGCCAATAAAACAATATAGAATAATACTTGAAAGGAAAATAAGATGCTTAGATTAAATAAATTTTATACAATAAATTATAATGAATACAATAATATAAAACCAAATGCAATATGCAAGAAAATCAAATGTTCTATTCTAAACAAATCTTTATCGTAAGTAGCTCTGATTCTATACTCTTCTGGTTTGGAACTCTTCTGCATGATGACACGGCTGATAATGAAGAACAACATGATAGTGGGTCACCTGCGGTGAGAACACCTATAAGTGTTCTCATATGAGAACACCTATTAGAGCCTTTAGATCAATTTTCTAAGATCCAATGGCTGTAATAGAAAGGACAAACTTGTAATTGTACCTAAATTAGAAAATGAGTTTATATTAGCTGGAAAAAAAAACACCAACCCCTAAAACGAAAATCCCTAAAATTCTATCTTCTTCGTCATGTTCCTTTCTTTGGTTCCAGCCGCCGATTTCGATGTAAAGGGCTGGTCGGACTAGGCAATCGACGGGAACTGCTGCTAGTCAGTGGGGAGGAGCGGTCGACGATGCTGTGAAGGATGGGAGCACGGCGGCGGCTACTGCTAACCTCGGTGTCGCTTCGGATTTAGTTGGAGGCGGTGTTGCTCAACCGACTGGCGAGTCTAACCGTGGACGGCGCCGTACGAGTTCATCGGCGGCTGACTTGCCTTCTTCCGATGTCGATTTCCAGGTTGATATTGCTTTCCAAACCCCTATGTTCCGTTTCGGTTTTCATGGTACATGGTAGTGTGCCTGTTTTCGAAATTCAGGTACAAAGTGGCTTGTATTCCTATGTTTCTTGTTTGGTACCAGTTCGGGTAACTCCTTTAAAAGCTAAGCTAAACTAATAGAGAGAAATAACAATGAGTGAATGAAGATAGATTCCACAGATAGTATATGATTAGAACTGCGTACCTTCCCAAGTTTGGTATATCCGGGGTTCATGAAGGTTCGGGAACTGTATTGGTTTTTAGACAGTTAGTTTTTATTGTATTATCAACCATTCATAATTGACACATTTCATTTTTAGCAACTGTCCTATTTTACTTGTTTGGTACAGATTCGGTACTTAGTGTTAGTAACATTGCTTGCACCGATCCTAGCTTGGATTCTTGTGTTCCAAAATTTCTTAATTAGTACATTGAATATGATTATGCAATAGTTGGGAGATTCCTTTGTAATGATTTGCTTTGTTTCTGTGTTGTTTAATAGAGTTATGGCAAACAAAGAGAAACAAGAGGAGGCAAAAGGGGGAGGTTGACCAAGAGCATGTTTTCCTCGAAGATAAGGAAAAAATGTGTATTAATGCGGAACTTTGTTACTTTGGTTAGTACCTTGCATACATTTTTTAGTAATAAATATTGATCATATTTTGGAAATTATGTTTTTTTAGAACAAATGGAAACAAGTAACCGTGCGGACTCGTTGTGGTCCCGACAAGATACTTAAGGCTAAACACCAGAAAACAAGGAAGTCAGGACTGTGAAATTTTCATACTTAATTGGGCTGAGATATGGGAGGGAAAGGTGAAGGACTACATGCTTCGTGAGTGGAAGGATAAAGACTACTGTGAAAATCGTCGCGACGTCATATGTCTTACTTTGCTCAATTCAAAGGGCAACAGTTTGTTCTCTGAAGTGAATGGAGCAGCTACAAAATGGAACCATGGAATGGAGTGAGTTGCTAGTGTGTTAGGTTAGATAGTTGGGGATATTTTGAAGAATGGCTAGATTTTGAAGAATGGGTGTAGGGATTTGAGGTTGGAATATTTTGAATACGTATCTCCTTAATCTGAGACAAGTGCTAGATGTTTTATTGATTTGGGTTTGGTGAAAATATTGGATAGGATAGGGTGTAAGTGGATGTATGGGAACTGTTTGGTACCTATTTGTGTTCCAGTTTACTTGTTTCGGTACCTAATTGTGTTCCAGTTTACTTGTTTCGGTACCTATTTGTGTTCTAGTTTACTGGTTTCGGTACCTATTTGTGTTCCTTATGTAATTGTTTGGTGCATAAGCGGGTTCCTAAATCTGATCTCAGTTACATAAGCTGGCACCGAATTTTGAGTTCAGGTACAGTAGTCGGTACATTAATCTAAATTAAGTTACATAAGCTGGTACCTGATTCTGATTTCAGGTACATGATGTTGTTCTTTCTATCACAATGTCACACATTGTTCATTAATTTGTAGAGATTGCTCTGGTGTGATATGTGGTCTCAAAGGTCGGTGAAATATTGTTGTGTTTAGTATTGTGCGCAATGTAAACAAATGTATGAAGATGATTGAGGTTGGAATATTAAAATCATGGAATTGTTTATTGTGTATTATATTTAAAATAATTTGGTTCATAAGTATCTTGGAATATGTTTGAACAATTAAAAAAGTAACTCTTGCACCGTCTTGAAATAGTGGACATTTTCCTCCAACTAAAACCAGCCTCATATGCATATTCATGGCAGAACTTGTGAAGTTCCTCAATAGCATCAAAAGTAATATCCTTCCAAGCCCCTGGATCCTCAAATAACTTGCATGCAGCTGAACCTGTAACCACGGGTGGTCCTGATAGTTGTCAAAGATGAGCTGGACCTGTAACCACGGGTGGTCCTGATAGTTGCCAAAGATGAAGTAGAATATTATGATAAATTATTTGTAGTTTAACACAACCTGAGGCATGAACACCCGTAGGAGTTTCACAGATATTGTGATTAGAGACCGGCTCTGCCAATGAATCTGGTACCAAACATGGAAAATAGGAACACAAGCCACTGTGTCAGTACTGAAAAAGGAAAAAATGGTACATAATGAACCTGAAGTGAGTTAATAGGTACCTAACGAACCTAAATCAAGAATGACCGATGCTGATGGAATAGAGGTCGGCAACGGGCCGGACTCCAATGCTATCTTGAAACCTGAAGCATGAACACCGGTAGAAGTTTCACCGATATTATGGTTAGGGACCGACTCTGTCAATGAATCTGGTATCAAACATGGAAAATAAGAACAGAAGCCACTGCGTCAGTACTGAAAAGGAAAAAAAATGTACATAATGTACCTGAAGTGAGATAATAGGTACCTAACGAACTTGAAGCAAGAATGTTTGATGATGATGAAACGGTGGTCGGCAACGTGCCAGACTTCGATGATATCTTCTCATCTGTGATCGTTTCCATTGCTGTAGCATTATGGGAAGATTAAATAACTGATCACCATAATCGAAACGAAACACATGGTTATCGAAGTTCGAATTCTGAAAAAAAAACCTGATAAACGAAACGCCGCCATCGATTACCATTTAAAGCTGCCGATAAAACCTATGAACAACAGCCGCCAGAAAAAAAAAAACAACCACCGAAAAAAAAAATGGGAACAGCCGCCGAAAATATTAAGGAATTTGGTGATGAAAAACTTAAGGAAAAGGAAGTTGCATTCTTTCCCATAACTGATTCCTACTTTTTAGTTAGGATTAGTATTTTAACATATTATTTTATTCAATGATTAAAATAAGGAAATTAATATTAATAGAGAAATTTACATAGATGCCCATGAACTTGTAGCCATTAGATTAGATTAGGAGAATGGATGGTAGAGATCAGTGTTCTCATGGTGAGAACAAAATAGGTGTTCTCATACAAGATTTTCTGACATGATAGATAGTGGATTCAGCTGCAAACCAATTGCCCTTCTTTAGTCATATTACAAAGGTTTCTTGGCAGTCTTGATAACCACTTTCCAATTCTCATTCATGGGATCTGCAATTTAAAACACTTGTTTTGCTTGTGAAGTCAGAATGAACAATAGAAAGTAAGTGCTTTGCACTCTTCACCATCACAACTAACTCTCAGAACTTGACAATATTGGATGCTCATTACTGTTGACGGGTTAGTAAAAGTGAAGAAAGAATAGTTATACTAGATGAGCGCACCTGAAGTAAAGTGGAGCTGGCAAGCTCATTCAGCAGATCACATCTATACTCAATATTTGCTTTTGCTGCACCATTCCCCCTGAAACTACAAAACCCAACTTAATTGCTTTGATTCACATATTTGCTCTCTCACAAGTGAAAAGGTATACCAAGGCAACACATATAAGTGAATTAAAACATATAATCTTAACTTGTGTCTGTGTCCATCCAATCGATTCTCAAGCTTTCCAATGTCTCTGTATCCCATTCCTGCCTCAGCAGCTTACATGCAGAGGTATTGGCTCTTAGGTAAAACACTTGTTGAGGACCCTGCTCATTGATGTTGATTGA
>JAVBHU010000254.1:0-28594 GCA_034768395.1 Linum lewisii | reverse complement strand
TCCCGGGAAACCCACGGACAGGGATATGAGCACAGCGGGCGTGGCAACTAAGCTGGGCGAGCACCCCCCACTTTCCCCCCTCTCTTTTCACCGACCACAGTGACGGGTTGTTTTCCCTTTTTGGTGTCTTTTTTTTATTTTTTTTTTCGGATTTCGGCCCAACTTTTTTTGGGGGACCCGGGGACACTTGTCCCATTTCCTTTTTATGTTTTATTTGTTTTTTTTTTGTGGCGTGGGAGACCCCCTTTTGCTTCGCTTGGGTAGATTCCCTCCCTCGGGACCGGCTTCCCCTAACCAATCATCTGGGTCCAGGTTTTTCTATTTCCCCTTGAATCTAGAATTAGCCCTGTGGGGGACTAGTCCGATTTGTGTGGGAGGATGCTAGAGAACCTTGCTAATTGATTGCCCTTGATTGCTTTTTGTGTATGCCTCGTGATTCCTTTCCCGTCTCTTTTCATTAAAGGGCCTTTCTTTTTTTTTGATGTTAATTTGTTGTTAAAACCCTTTAAAATGATGTTTGGATGTTAACCTAGAATTGGAACCAACTTTATATTTTTAAGCTAAATTGTTGGTCAGAACAGAATTTTAAAATCACACTTTATTTTGTAGCCTTGATTGCATAAAATGACCGAATCGACTGAAAACATCCCCCCCCAAACCCCAAAGGGTTAGAACTCAAGTCTGGGTGCTAAGTCCCCGGAACGGTATTAAGAGGGTTCTTGAGGTTTGGGATTTGGGTGTGTGGCGGTTGAATTGAAAAAAGGGGGGAAAATTTGTCATACAAAATTGGGGTTTCGGGCCCTAATGGCGTGGCGCACATTTGGAAAGTCCCAGGCGATTTTTTAATTTTTCAGAAATTTGGCAGAAATTAAAAATGTGCCCCTTTGGGGGGTCAATGTGCGCTAGGCATTTTGAATTCAGGGCCATTTCGTGATAAAAGGAGGAAAAATTGCAGAAATCCGTATTTTTTTTTCCCTTTCTTCCCCCCCAAAAACCTTTGCAAACCCAACTTCAAGAAACCTTCGAAGGGGATTCGGGAGCTGTAAGGTGGGAAATTGAGTTGTTTGTTGTATGGATTCATAGGCGAGGAAAAAGAGATCGCTAACCTCGTTTTGGGTTTCTGGGTGTAGGCGTGAGCAGTAAGGAAAAGGGAGAGCTACGAGTTTGGTGGTTGGAAATCGAGTTTCGGGAACTAGAAGCGTTTTAGACCTCGTCTTCTATTCCAGGTGGGGGCTTAGCGTTGTGAATAGTTTGGACAGGTGAGGAGTTCCAATTGGATTTAAAAAAAACCGGTTATGCATGAAAACGATGAGGTAAAAGGGGATAAACTGTTCTGTAAAATGTTTTTGGGTTTGCTATTGTTGATTGCCGTGATTGATCGTTGTTTTTGATTGTTATGATTTGGGGTTGGGGGGTGAACTAAGTGAATTAAGTAATGGATAAAAAAGGGAAATGAGAGTTGGATGGTTGGGAAAATGAGTGCGGGTGCTATGATATTATAATTTGTTGGGTTGGATGCAGGAGAGTTGCCCGCCAATGTGGGGTCGCTCTAATAAAGGAACAGGTGGGTGCCCCCTAACTCATGACTTGGCTTCCCCTGTACTTGCAGGGGGGGTGGCCGGTGACAGCCTTACCTTTTTGTTTGTGGTTGAGATGTGACAGGGGCGGGGTTGGATGGAACACGTGTGCTGGTGAAGGGCCCTTATAAAGTGGGTGGTGTGAATTGGGTTTGGTTTGTGGATGAATTTGAGGGTTGGAATTCCATTTAGAAACTTGTATGTAAAGTAGAACTAAGGACCCACACTGCCCCCACCGAAATACTGATGGTTTGAGTCAATTCACGGGGGTGAATCCCTTGGTTGGATATCAAGGATGGTTGTCTTTTCCCTTAGTGGAAGGATCCCTTGAGGATGCGTCGAGTCGTTTCCTTCGTGGAAGGATCCTAGTGGATGCTCTGGATGTGTTTTGGCCGGCGGGGTTTGGTGTGGATAACCCCTTGGCCCTAATAACTCACCTAGATAAAGAATGTAATGCTCGTGTGCTTGTGGTTGGGGTAGTGATTTTGATTGATGGATGTGTTGGGGATGAGCTGTGTGTGCTGTGGATTGATGATTACTTCTGTGTGTTTCTATCGCTATTTTTGTGTTTGAGAACGAGAACTGACCAACGTGATCACCTAGACTGCTTTTGGGGAGTTAAAATAGGGAAAGGGAGGTTGGGTTGGTCCCATTGTTGTAGTCTTGTGCGGAGTTGGACCCGCTCCATAAGAGGACAACGTGTAGGTAGGCCCAGTGGGTTCACTCCCAAATTTCAATAGGAAATTGATCCCTTCTCCCTTTCAGGATCTCGTGGCAGAGAGAGTGGTGTGTGCCAAGAGTTGAGGGTGGATTCCAGAAGTGCTGGGCTGAAGCTATGGGTGAAACTGGGGACTACTTTTGGGGTACCTATTTTTATATTTCAGTTTACTTAGAACATTTTGGGGGTTTTACCGGGATTTATGTATCCCTTTTTTGGGGACGTTGGGTTTTATGGGTTTTTGTTGCTTTGGAGTTGTAACATTTAATGTTTCAGGGTTTTTATGGAGCCTCTGCTTAAAACCCTTTTTAAAGTTTTTGGTTTTTGATTGTTATCTCTTCGTTTTCACTTGGGTAATACCATTTCCCGGTTTCAACCTGGTTTCACCGAGCGATTCGGTTTTGGGGGTTACACCGACTAGCAAACCAACTGTGAGCTTTTGATCCATTGCACGTAACTTGCAATTTAAGTTCTTTCTGAGTGGTTTTTCTGTTTTCTTGAAAAGAGTTAGAATTTTCATGAGACCTACTCGAGACCACAACGATGACACGAGTTCTAGAAGGATAGGGGCACCTAATTCAGCTACAAGCCAGATAGCCACCCAAACGATAAATCCACTAGTTTAGACCCCTTTAGCTTGGCCTGTTCTTTCGGTTTGATAATACATTACAACCATTTTCCCCTTTCTTTCATTCCCCGTTGATCCCCTTGGGTTTTAGTTCTAGATTAACCTACCGAAGTCGGGTTTTTGGTAACCTGCCTATAGCCATTTAAACAGGGGGTCTGAGCTAATATGTCCAGACGTGTAAACCCCCCTAGCAACTAAAAGAAAATCGGCACAAAAGAAAAAAAAATTGAAGTAAGAAAAGAAGAAAAATCAGAAAAAGTTCAAAGTGCTAGTTCAATAAAACGTTCCTCTCCCTACAAATGGAAGAACAAGTCAAAAGAAAAGTTGAAAAGAAAAGAGAAAAATTTTTGTAAAGAAGAAAAATAAGTTCTAGGTTGCTTGAGGTATCATAGGACGAGCGTTCATCATTCCACCCGTGTTTGGTTAGATGGTAGGAAGCCATAGATTTGATTCGAGGGAAGTTAGTCGAAAGCTACACCGCACAAAGCCATCATCATTCATTCCCATCATCCATCTCATTATAAACCCGAGTAGTGTAGATTTCATTACGGTCCTAGCAGGGGAAGTCCTTTTTTACTAGATACTCGTGTTGTCACAGTGGTGGAGATGTGGTCAAAGCAAACTTATGATAAAATTTCGGTAACAGAAAATGATCGAAGCAGAAACACGCCCTTTAAAACACGGGAGAGTGAGATTTCCCCATTGTACTTATATATCCTATGTAGGATTGGTCGGTCAGTATAAATTGGCTAATTGCTTGCAAATTTTACTTTCGTGGCAGTTTATTAGTGAACCAGGTATTTGGCTGATCTTATGCATGTTGGTTTCTTGTTCTAGGATCGTCTGTCTAATAATTCTTGTGTTTGATTGAGCCCAAAATTTTAATAAACTTATCATTTATAAACATGGCGTCTCTTTCAGTTTGCTTGAGGACAAGCAAAAGTTTAAGTGTGGGTTTTATGACACTCGATTTGCGTGATTATCACCCTCATTTAAGCGACATTTTTGGCTTAAGACATGTTTTTGGGTAGAATAACGAATATTAAATCGTTTCCCCCTATCTCGCCCCATTTGTGTTACCTTGGGCCCCGTTTGGGGTCTTTTTGATGGTTTTCTAGTGTTTTTATGTTAGCACAGGTTTTGCCTTGAATAAGTAACCAAGGCGTGTCTAAGGCATTTAGAACATCGGGGGAATGAACCGGAACGACAAAGGACCAAAAAAAGTTAAGCAAATTCCCCTCCCCGGTTTACAAAAAATTTTTCGCCAAAAATCCCTAGTGTTTTCGGCGAAAAATATCAGCAAAAATTTGGTTTCGGCGAAAGTGTAAAAGTTTCAAACCCGAGAATGAGTCCAAGAAACGAAAATATCCCTTCTTTTGAAAAGGGAAATTTTTCGCCGAAAACCCTTAAGAATTAGGGCAAAAATATCAAAAGAAACCCGGGTTTGATTGGGTTAAGTATAAATTATTAACCGGGGCCAAAAGGGATCGAAGAGCCAAAAAAGATCGTGACGCCCCCCTTTCATCTGAAGAACCGGACTAGGGAGTGTTATTTACCAAGATCGAAGTCTGTCAGGTCGTAAAAATTAGGTTTTTCAGATTTTTTCCCCTTCTTCCTCTGGAAAAAGAACTCTTTCTTTGTCTTTGTTTCTTTTGTAATAATCATGAGTAGCTAAACTCGTTAGAGCTTGGATAGATAACCCTAAGTGACCCAGGATTTTAAAAGGGGTCAGATCGCGGTGATTAATTCGAAATTCAATCAGTTCTTTTTATGTTTGATTTTTTCTTTGTTCATGTTTCTGGTCGGGTTTGATCACCTAGTTTAAAAATTTGGTTAAGCAAAGGATAGAAGCGAACGTCCCCTTACTTTAGAACACGAACTGAAAATTTAAAAACCTTAAAATTGGAGCGTCCTTTGTAGGAACCGGGTTAGGGTTAATTCACTGCAAGAGTAACTCATTAATCATTAGTAATTTGCCCCCTTAATTAAGTCGTTGCGAGAGGCGACCGTACCCGGGCGGTAGTTAATCTTGGGAGTTAGATTGGATAGAGCGAACGTTGCCGGGGGTTAAACCCAAGGGTAAGGGGTATGGGGGTGTCTTTGTAAATTTATTGAATGAAAATTTGAAATCCGCTGATCTGTTGATTGCCAAAACTCTGGGGAACAATGGGGGTTCAAAATCTAAGTTCGTTTGTCTCTCTACTTCCAAACCCCAATTTCCAAACTGCTTTAGTTTAAATTTTTAATTTCTCTGATTTCTTTAAAATTTGAAGTCGGGAACCACCCCAGCCAACTTGCTTGCATTCGAGTTTTTTGCCAGTTTTGAAGTAGTCAATTTAGAAGACCCCCCGGAAACATTTTTAGCTCTAGTTAGCTGGGTAGTATTTGATCAACCATTCTCGAGTTCATCACTTGTCATTGGAAGAGTGATCTTGGAGAAATCTTTGATGAATCTTCGGAAAATTGCAGACCCAGGAAACTTTGAACTGTTTAACGGGGGGTCGGCGGTGGTCAATGGCATGGTTTTAAGTTTTTCACGATCGACTTTTATACCGGTCTTAGAGATTCATGTCCAGCACAATACCTTTTGTAACCATGAGTGACACTTCCCCCAAAATAAGAGCTAGGTTGGTCCCCTCACAACGAGCTAGCCCCTTATCCCGATTCCAGACATTTTGAAAATGAATCTCCATAGCCCCGGGGAAGTCGCCCCTGAACACCTCACCCATTCTTACCAACTCCAAATATAGCAAGCATGCATCCTGAAAGGTAGCGGGACATTTTTAAAACGAAGGGGAAAATGACGATAAACAAACGTCCAAAAAGGGAGGTGAAGGTCGTCTTCTCTTTATCATCAACTCAATGGGGATCGGAAGTAACCGGACATCCCTCTAAGAAACAGTAGTATTATGACTGCCAAAACTTCCAAACTCTGACAATAACGGCAGTGGGGAATGATTTTCTTTGGGGGATCATTGAAAACTCGATAATCGATACAACTCTCCAACCGGTAACTGTTGGGGTAGGATGAGTTCACCCTTTGGATTGGGGGTGACGTGTTCCTTTTCCCTTTTTTTGGAAAGACTTGGTCGGGCTGACGGCAATAGGGTAGAGATACCGGCTCTAAAACTTGAGTACTTCTTTTTTCACAACTTCCTACTCAAAGGGGTTTAAATCGGCGTTGTGGTTGTTAACGGGGTTTGAAATTTTTGTCAACGACATCCGATGTTTGCAGAAGGTTTCAGAGTTGCCTCTGATGTCTGCTAACTACCAGGCAATAGCTCGGGCATGCTTCTTGAGTAGCCTAATCAATTGCTCTTTCTGCTCGGGAGATAGATTCAAAACTGATGATGACTGGTAACTGGCATTCCTTCCCAGAATGCGTATTCTAGGTGGTCAGGCAGCTCCTTCAAAGTAAGTTCTGGCGGATTCTCGTATGAGGTAGTAATCCGACTCGATGCTGGCTCAATAGGGTGTGGCGCGGTGATGGGTTTTGAATGTCGCCTTCTGCTCGTCTAACTCATCTTGCCATAGGCGCTGCTCTGGATTTCTAACGCATTATCAACCCCTGAATAACACACAACTCTAGCGGATCACTAGATAAAGCATTGTAAAGGAGTCGGCCGAGGCCAACTCTAGGGGATCAACAGTATAACATTTATCATCTTGAGCAACAGAATATCTCATGATATCTTAATGTGGAATGCAACACTCTCTTGTCCTACACTTAAAGTTAACAGGCCTTGTTTGCAGTTAATATTTAACCAGCAGTTGCTAAAAGGTCGACCTAGGATAATTGTTTCCGTCTAACTCACGAGTATCTAAAACAACGAAATCTGCAATTATAGTAAACGGACCATAGAAACAGCTACATCTTCTATTATACCTCTAGGTAGTTTGACAGCCCTATCGGCTAACACGAGATGCAGATAATCGGTTTTAATTCCCTAGTTTTCAGCTTTTCATATAGATAAACAGGCATAACATTAATAGAAACACCAGAATCAACCAGACTGCGATCAATTTTAATACCATTAATAATGCACGGTAATTTAAAAAAAACCGGGATCAGGACACCCTTTGCCGGGGTGGTGGCGGCTGTCGAATGGGAGATGGTGCACCAAGAAAGATGCGCATTCATTAGTAAGCGTGATAGAATACGCCCCCGTTCTTCACTTTCTTCACCAGATCCTTAAAGAACTTCCCAAGTGGTGGTATGATCTCCACACTTAGTCACTGGTATCTTGATCTCTGCAGTCTTAAGAACATTGTCCACTTTCTTGTACTGATGCGTGATCCTTAGCCTTGTCATTGCAGTTTTTTGGGGGAAGCGAATCCAGGAACATATGGCGCCAAAACAGGTCGGAGCTATCCTGGGGGGAAAGGAGGACAGCAATTGTTTTCCTCTTCCTCTTCTGTGATTTTCAATTTCTGGAAATATCCAGGCAGCACTGGATCTGGTATCACGTCAAGTTTCGGACCTTTGGATCAGTTGTTTGCTTGCCGCTCCTAGTGGTTTAGCTTAGCGCGTTCGCTCTTTGTACCGGAGTCTGCTTGAAATGCTACTGGGATTAAGAAAGGATTGCTAGTAAAGAGTTTAGTCATATTACTTATAGCATCCTCTATCCTTTGGCTTTGAGCTCTCTGTCCTTGATTGAGTGCAGCTTGAGCTTTAAACTGAATTCATTGTCGTCAAGTCGGCTTCTTTGATCTGATCAAATTCTTCTCTTAGTCTATACTCAAATTTAGTATGGTTTGCTTGAAACTGGTGTTGTCCTCCTTGAATCTAGAGGTCTATGATAAAGATCTACTAACGGTTGCTCTGATTCTGTGGCACGTAGGGTTTTTGTAGCCCGGGAGTGTCCAATAGATCGCGATTTGGTGGGGTGACCCGTTCTTCTTGAATTCTCCTATCGAGGAGGAAAGAGGTAGTACGGGCGACATGTTAAATATCCATCTTCTCTACAGGGTTGACTGGGGAAGTGTAGGTGGGGATCCCTCAATCTCTATTGCCCTTTCAACTTCAACTTCAAGATGGATTGGCTCTATGTCTTCATCAACCACCACCCCCAAGGTTCTTCATCAGATGTTCTAGCTCGCAATAGTCATGGTGAGATTGTCATGTTATCTTCATACAGTCTTGAGATCTTCTTCCATTAGGGATTTGGGTTGCTCGAGCTCGACACCACTACGTTACGAGCTTGCAGCTTCGAAATGAATCATCCAAGGTGGATTCTCTCTTGCCATCTGTTGTCGATTTTGATGAACATGTGGTCTTATCTCTTTTTGAGCTTGTAGCTTTGTAAGATATTCTCCAAAGAAGGTTCTATTCTCGTCGTCTGTTGTCGTGTAATGAGCTAGTATATACTCTCTTTGTTTTCCTCAATATACGGTGCTTCATCGACATACCACTCTTTGTCTGGTTTATCCCACCCGTAATCCTGCCCTAACAAAATCAAAAGCACTACCAGGTAAATAGGAAATATGGAGGAAAATTAAAAAGGTAAAGGCGGGGAAAAGGGAAAGAATAATTGGCCAACTCTTCTTTCAAACAAATTAGAAGAGTCCCCGGCAACGGCGCCAATTTGATGTGCGTTTTAAAACGGTTTCAATCTACCAAACTGTGGGGCAGGGTGCGTATTCCACAGGGTTTTCTACTAATTTTACTACTCAAAGAAGCTGGAAATTACTCAGTTTAAAACAAATTAGTGCGTGGGGTGAGTTCCACGACTTCTAATCTAAGATGCAGGAAATTAAAATGAACTTAAAAGACGAATGATTTGTAGGTTTAAACAGACGAAGACAAGCTAATTTCGAATCCCCTTCGTTTTACTAGGCATTGGCAATCAACAGATCACGGGGGTTTTCAATTCTCATTCAATCAATTTCTATACACCACCATAACCCTGACCCTTTGGTTTAGACCGGCGAACGTTCGCTCCCATCCCATCTAATACCAAATTAATTAGCCGCCGGGTACGGTCGCCTCTCGCAACGACTTAACTAACTGTTTCAATTACTGTGACTATGAGTTATCTTTCATGGATTTACCCTAAAACCCGGTTCCTACGAAAGGCACACTCCAATTTAAGGTTAATGGTTGAATTGATGTTTTAAAGAGAGGCAGCATTCGCTTTACCTCAACTTAACAAGAATCTAAACTAGGTGATCAAGGAAGACAAGTTTATGCCCAAAGCAGGAAGAGTCTGGCGACTAACCCTAGCTTGCAAAAACCTAATTAGGCGATCAACCGGAGAAGAACATAAACAATCAAGAACAAAACAACCATGCAAAGAGAAACTGATTGAAACTTCAAATTTCTAATTACCCCCAAATTTGGGTGACCGCTTTTAAAGCCCTGGTCATTTGGGTTCATCTAATCTAAGCTCTACAAGTTCAGTTAATCTTATCAGAAACAAAGAATCAAAGGCAGCAATGAAGATCATCAACAGAGGAAGAACAGTAAGAACTGAAAAAAACCTAATTCTGCGACTCCCGCGAAGCTTCAATCTTTGGATCTTCAACTTTAAGCTCCCGAGTTCCGAGGGGGGGAAGGGATGGCATCCGATTCTCCACGGATCTTCAAACTTCTAAACTCTATCTATTGACCCTAGGTCGGCTAACTCTCAAAAGTCTGTTTTGGGAAAAAATATGAATAATGATTCCTTCCTCTTTAGGGGCCGCCGGTTTAAGTTTTATACTTAAACCCTAAGTCGCCGGATTCCTTCTGTTTTTTTTTTGCCAAAAATAAGGGATTATTTTCGCCGAAAATGTTTGGTAAAATGGACGGGCCCTTTCCGACTGATTTCCTGTGATTTTCGCCAAATAAGTTCTCGGTCTGAAAGCTATTTTTTTCCGCCGAAAACATCCTTCATTTGGGCCCCTTAGTTGTTTGTGTGATATTTTCGCCGAAAATAAAGGGTTATTTTCGGCGAAAACTCCTTTAAAACCGGGCAGGAATTTGTTTGATTGGTTGGCCCCTTGATCGATGCCGGTGCAATCCCTCGGGGTTTCCCAATGCCTTAGAACTCCACGACTACTTTATTTATGGCAAAAACCTGTGCTAAAAAAACACTGGGAAAAACCATCAATAACCCAAAAACGGGCCAAGGTAACAAAAATTGCACGAGATAGGGCAATTGATTGAATTTCGTTATTCTACCCAAAAAAACCATTTCTTAAGCAAGGAAATGTTGCTTAAATGAGGCTGATAATCACGTCAAATCGGTGTCATCAAAACCCCAACTTAAGCTTTTCCCTTGCCTCAAGCAAACTGAACTAAACATCTCAAATTCACAAATGACACGAGATTAAATTGAATTCAATTCTAACAATTTGGTTTAGACTGTTCCAGTGAAACTTAACCTACACATTAAGAAAAACAACCAAACAATTTTTCGATCTCACTAATTTCTGCACACTTCAATAGTGGTTTTAACAAAAGCTCGTTTCTTGGCAAAACAATGAATCTAATTAACGACACGATAACACCAATTCTAATGAGAAAGATTTTAAAGCCTAGCCATGATGTGATGGGAGGTAGGAAAAGTGACGTGGCTTCGACTCGACTTCATCCGTTCTAGTTTGTACGTTACATGTTCTTTGCTAGGACCGTTTAAACAATGATTTATTTCAAATTCAATTTCTTCCTTCAATTGATTTACTGCATACTAGTGCTGATACCCAAAAAACTTCATTAGGTGTTGGACTGCAGCTCACGTATTTGTGCTTTTTCTAGGGCAACCCGAACACTTCACTTAGGGTCGGCTTTTCCCATTTTTTTTTTGCACTTTAAAGAACTTTTTAAGATTTTTACAACTCGAATTTTTCCACTCAAAACTTGATTTATCAATTTTCCACTTGATCCTAGCTATTATAACTTTTACACAGATTTTTAATTGGATTTCCATTTAATCTCAAAACCCCAATACAGGGGGAAAAAATGAAGTGAAAAAAAAATGGGGGGAAGTACATCTATCATTTTAGAAAAGGGGTTATCGAGCTTTGTTTTTAACAAACCAACAATCAATTTAATTAAATTTAACTACTGAAGGGGTTTTTGATCTTTCGACCTGACTATTTAATATCGTTCCAACACTTGGTTACGGTTCAAGTGGAACTTTTTAGACGTCATTGTTAAAAAAATTTAAGTCAATTTAACACAAAATCAAGAATTGGAAATTTTAGCAAGGAAATTTTAAAATTAACCCAGGGGAAAGCAGAAAATCAAACAAGATCATGCATAACCCCAAATCCTACCCCACATTAAAAAGGGTTTGTGTCCTCACGGGGCTAAAAAGGGGAAGAATCGAAGAACCTGTGATGGGGCGGTGTAGGGGATGAAATGGACGTCCGGAGCAGAGCGGAGTATACTAAAAAACCTACAAAACAAAAAAAACAAAAGATCAAAAGGATACCGGACAAGTGTCCCGGATCCAACAAAAAAAAGTCGAACAAAGAGGTTAAGGGGGGAAATTTTAAAATATTTTTTTCTTTTTTTTTTTCAAATTACGGCACGACATCCTAGGAATCTGATCAACCAACTCAATTTTTTCAGAAAAAAAAAAACCGAAACAGCAAACACGCAAAAGAGGTAACCAATATTAAACCTTGAAATTCAACAAAAACAATATTCCAAAAGATTCAAAATGAAAACCCAACAACTAACATTTTAGACCGACTCAAGAAAATGGGGGGAAAGGACGAAGTTGGCCAAAAACGTTAAAAATTGTTTCGGGCAAATGGAGCTCAGAGTCATTTGGATGATTGTAACACCCCCCCCAACCGAAACGGTTTGGAATTGGTTTTTGGTGGGTTTTGACTTTGGGAAAAAATGTTCTTGGGTTTTCCCTCAAAAATTCGGGACGTTCATAGTTTAGTCGGGTCGATAAAAAAGGGAATACGTAAAAAAATTTCAATGGGGGAGACCAGATACAGGCCGATTCAATACACCCGTGTATCATGTACAACCCGTGTACATATACAGCCGTGTTCATGGTCAGATAAAAAGGCTGTTTTTACGGGGAAATTAAAAACTTCCCCTTCTTTTTTTTCCCCAAAACCCTATTTAAAAAAACCCAAACCCCCCTTATTTCAACCTTGTTCCCGGGGGATTTTGTAGAGCCCGATTTGACGATCTTTTTTGCTACGGTTCGTGGCGAAGGGGAAGAGATCGAATTCTGGGGGGGGTATTTCGAATCGAGGTACTTCAGTAAAAAGGAAAAAAGGCTACTTTTTGGGGATGAGCAAAATCTCCAAGAAAACTTAAACCTCTTTTTCCGGGAGTTGTAGAGCTCGAATGGCGTCCGTTTGTTGCTATGTTTTCGGGTAATGAGGGAAAGATCTCTCTGGAGGTTTAGATTTTTCCGGGTAAGCTGCTGTGGGGAAGAGGAGAATAGTAGGGTTTTTTTGTTGAGACTTGGGTTGGGGGTTTTAGAAAAGTTTTAGAGCCTGTCTTTTGTCAGGGGAGGTTTAGCGTCGTAGGTGTCTGGTCGGGGTGGGGAGTTACAATTCAGCCTAGAAAAATGTAGGGCCTTGATAAAATTGAAAAGAAAAAAAGGGGGAATTGTTGTTCTGTGAAAAATGCGTTGATGATTGTTGGGGTTTGTTAATTGATGGATTGGTTTATGATTGATGGCTGTTTGTGGATTTTGTTGGGGGGGTTTGTTAAAAACATGGATAAAAAATTTGATCGAAATAGTAAAGAGTGATGGGAAAGGGAAAAGGGGTTTGGGGAACATGAGAATTGTGTATATTATGCTATTGCAGTTTGGGTTTTGCGGGGGGGTGGCCTTTTCCAATGTGGGGTCCCCTTTTTAATTGATGAACAGGGGAGGCTCCCCAAATTTTGTGGGGGTCGTCCAATGAAGGAGGAAAGGGGGGGGAACCCCCCTACGACCATGACATGGCTTCCCTGTATTTGGGGGTGGGGGGTTGGCCGGGGGGGCTACCTTTTTTCCCCTTAAATTTTTTGTGCCGTGGGAGGCTTTAAAAATTTTTTTTGTGATGTTGGTTATTTTTTAAGGGGGATTATTGAATTTTTTTGGGGATTTTTTTGGTTTAAATTTGAATTTTGGGGTTGAGATGATGCTTGGTGTTAATGTATGAAAAAGGGGAAAGTGCCTTTTAGGTAGAATTGATTTTGGGTGAAGATGGTTTTTTAAAAGTGTTTTAAGGGGGAAAAAATTATGATTTTTAATTGGCAAAAAAATTGGGAAGGGGGTTTTTTTAGGGAAAAATGGACAATAGAACCGGTCGTGGAATTGACTTAGGTTTTTGGGTTTGGGGTTGGGAAAGGAAAAATTTAGTAAGGAATTGGGGGGGTGTGTTTCCCCGAATTTTTTTTAACTGGGGTGGGTTTATTGATTTGAATGAAATTGATGCTGTGTGTGAGGGGGTTTTTTTTGGGTGTCTTTTGGGGGTTTTTGTAGTAAGGGGGGAGGCTTGAATGTGGATTGGTAAAGGGTTTTAATTTAACGGGATGTTAGAATTGGTCAAAAAGTGGCTGGGGAAAATGTTAGATAAAAAATGTGAACTAGATAGAATTGGGTTTTTAAACTAGTAAGCTAAAAAGGAGGGGTTGAAATGGAAAATTTTGTTGTCTTGTTTTTTTTGGGGTTTTTGATTGTATGGTTGATTTTTGTGAGTGTAGGTTTTACTAGATGGCTGGAATGGGAGTGAGGAGTTGGAACGGCCCCTTGGGGGGGGTTTGGTCTTGCATGAACCCTCGGGGAGAAAAAAGGGGAAAATGCCCCTTTTGATTACTTTTTAGAGCGTGCTGATTGTTTGTGATGGGGGGGTTTTGGGGTAAAAAATTTTATGCTAATGTAGTTGATCTAAAAAATGTGAATGGGAGGGGTTTTTGGGTGCGATGAATTCTATTTGTTTTATTTTTTCCGTTGGGGGGGTTAATTTTAAAATTGGGCCCGGGGTTGGAAAAATAAATTGGTGTTTGGAACTAGAACTGGATTTGTGGGGTGGAATCATGGGGGTTGATTTTTGATGGGATTGTGGTGCCCCAAAAAATTTTTGATGTGGATTTGTGATGGGGATTTAGGGGGTGGATTTTTTGATGTGAATTTTAAAATGGGGTTTTGGGGAAAGTGGATTTTTATCAAAGGGGAAGGGGGAAATGGAATTAAAATGATAGAAACCCGGAAGGACCAAAAATTTTCCCCAATTGTGTTTCCCCCACCGAGGGGCTGGTGGTTAGGCCCCCACCCACGGACTGGTAGTTTTTTTTTTTTTTTTTCTCCCGGGGGGGATTTTTATTGTGGTATTTTTGGGATTGGGGAAATTGGGGCAAATTGTAAAATGTTCCCCTTTTTGGGGGGGGCACGAGGGGCCCTTTTTCGGTAGGGAAAGTGCGAAGGCCGGGGGGGGGGCGGGGGGAAAATCCTTATGGCCCCCAAATGAACTCACTTTTGAAAATGGAATTGAGAGCAGTGTGCTTTCTTTTTGATGTGTGTTCGGAGGGGTTTTTTTAAAATTGCTTTGTGATGTGTTGTGAATCATGTTGTCTTGTGAGATGTTTTTTAGAGGTTGAATGGTCTATGTTGAGTTGTAGGTAATTATAAAACGTGAAAAGTGAGTGGGGTCAAAAGTGTGAGGGGGAATGCTGTCAGAAAAGGGTTTGAATGTTTGTGATGTAAGGGGGGGTCTTTTTTTCTTCTTTTATTTTTGGTTTAAAAACGTTTATTTTTGAATTGATGTTTTGGGGTTTAAAGGGCAAGATTTTGATTTTGGGGGATTATTTGGGGAGTGCACCTGTGAGATCACTTAGAAAATTTTAAAAAAGGAAATGCAGCGTTTTGTGGGGAAGTGCGAATGTTAAAAAAAAAGGGGTTTAAAACATGTGCGTGTTTTGGGGGGTTTTAATTTTCTTGTGTTTCAAAACCCCGCTTTTTTGTAACCCCCGCAAAAAACGAATTTGTGGGGGCAATGGTAAAAAAGGGGAGGAGTGGGGGTCTTTGTTTTATGAAGAACTATTTTTTGGGGAAGATGTTAAAATTTTATGCTTTTTATTTTTTTGTGTACTATTTTTATCATGGATTTTTGGAGGTTGATTTGATTTTTGGTTATGGATCCCCTTTGTATCATGTTAAAAATTAAAATGAGCTGGCTGTGTCAGTTTTTCCGGGGGTTTGGGGGTTTGTGGATTTGGGGGTCGCCCCCCAGGCTGGGTTTTGGGCATTTTTTGGGCCCAGTGGGTTCACCCGTTTTTAGGCCCCGCCCCCCCCTTTTTTCCTTTTTTTAGGTTTTCGGTTGGGTTCGGAGGAGTTGCGGGGTTGGGTTTTGAAGTGAAAAATTGGGGGAATTATTGTGGAGTGACCATTTTTTTAAAATTTTTGTTTTCATTTGGGGCCTTTTGGGGGTTGGAAAAATTTTTAATTTTGTTTTGGTTTTGGGGATGGGGTTTGGGGTGGGGTTCCGGTTTTCCCTTGTATTTCAGTTTTATTAATTTGGGGCCCCCCTTTTTTTTTTAACTTGTATTTAAGGGGGTTTTTTTTTCCCCCTTTTCCGCTGCTTTTTTTCTCTTTTTTTTTTAAACTGGTTCTTAAAATAGCACTAAAACCCCGGTTGCCCAAAAGGGTTTTAACTGGGGGGCCCGGTTTGGGGGTGGGGTTACAAGGGGATCGGGCCCCCGGTTTAAAATTTCTGCTGTGTTGGTGATTCGTCTCTTTTTTTAAAAGGAGAAAATTAAAAATCATAGGGGGAAGGGGAAAAGAAGCACCGGGGAAAGGCCCCAACTTTTCAGGGATTTTCAAATCGTTTTGAATTGGGTGGGAAGTTTTGAAAGGAAAGTGTTGTGAATTTGAAAGGAAAGTGATTTAAAATGAAATGTGATTTCTGAAAATTGTCAACTGAAACGTTTTGTGTCCTCCTGTAGTGAAGATGGTGGCGGAGTAGTTGAGAGTGGAGTAGTAGCAGGTTGGGAAATTGGTTAGAAAGAGTAGAGCCTTGTAAAATTGGTTAAGTGAGTAGAGTGCTTGAGGGTGTGAGTTTTAGTCGAAAGGTGTTAGCTTCATAGTTCTTTTGGTGTGAGTGGCTTTTTTGAAGCTCTTGCGTTGTGGTTGTGCTCTTGAGTGATTTTGTTTGATTGTGTTTTGGTTGTTTCTTGTTGTGAGTAGTGCCGTTGAGGTTCGGTTGTGCGTGTCTGTTAGGTAAAGTTTGAAGTAGTGTGGGAAGTAGTGCCCTTAGAGGTGTGTGTTGCTAGAGCCGTTAAAAGGGAGTTTCGGGAGGTGATGTGATCCTTGTGTTGCGGCGTTATGCTGTGATTTGTGGATTCGTTGCTAGAGCGAGTTGGGTTGTGATTTCGGGGACGAAATCTTTTGAAGTTGTGGAGACTTGTAACATCCCCGCCCAACCGAACGGTTTGGAAATTGAGTTTGGTGGTTTAGGGCATTGGAAACAATGTTCTTGAGGTTCCATCGAAGTTCGGGACGTTCATAGTTGAGTCGGGTCGAGTATACAAGAGAGTACGTGAAAAATTGTCAATGTGGGCAGACCCACGATACACGGCCGTGTATTACAATACACGCCGTGTATCATGATACCGCCGTGTATCATGATCACGCCGTGTATCATGATACAAGCCGTGTTCATGATACACCCGTGTATCATGGTCAGACTATAAAGGCTGATTTTACACGGAAATTCATAACTTCCCCTTCTTTCTCTTTCCCCAAAACCCGTATTTGAAGAAGCCAAAAACCCCTTACTTCAATCCTTGATTCGGGAGTTGTAGAGCTCCGATTGACGATCCATTTCTTGCTACGGGGTTCGTGGCGACGAGAGGAAGAGATCGCATTCGTGGTTCTTGGTATTTCGAATCGAGGTGCTGTCAGTAGAAGAAGGAAGAGCTACGTTTTTGGGACTGAGCCAGATATCTCCAAGAAACTTCAAACCTCGATTCCGGGAGTTGTAGAGCTCCGATTGGCGATCCGTTTGTTGCTAGAGTTCGTTGGTAATGAGAGGAAGAGATCGCATCTGGAGGTTCTAGATATTTCGGAGTAAGCTGCTGTCGGTCAAGAGGAGAATAGCTACGTTTTGGTGTCTGAGAGCTTGTTTCTGTTTCGCTGTATTGTACTCTTTTCTTTTAAAGCTGGTTCTTCAAGTAGCACTCAAACCGGTTCGACCACGGGTGAACTCGGGTCGGTTTTTGGATGGGTGTTACAATGATCAAGTATGCGTTAGAATCGGACCGAAAAAAAAAAGAATCTGTTTTCAAAACAACACAAGTTTTCGGCGAAAATATTGTGAAATTTTCGCCGAAAATTCTTCACAAAACAGCAAAAATAAAGTAGGCGGCTCACTGTTTGATTTTTTTGGGCGAGAATTTTCAATTCCCGCCGAAAAAACTTTTTTTTTTAAAAACCCTTTTTTTTCTTTTTTTTCAAAAAACTGCCAAAAAATAAGTCAAAACGAAAAAAAAAAATTAAACTGAAACTTTGGCCCCCCCCCGGAACCTGACTCGGAACGACGAAAAGGACTGACCTCAAAAATTAAAAAACGGGACTCCAGGTTTGGGTTGCCTCCAAAAAAGCGCTCTCTTTTAACGTCCTTGAGCCGGACGATACCTGTTAGGGACCCCAACTCAAAAAGAAGTTCCTTGAAGTCAAATCGTTTCTTCAGGGACACGGTTTGAGTGCCAGTAGCATTTTCAGAAGGGTGATGTAGCCGGTAGTGCTCCAATAGGTCACATCTTGGTTGGATGGCCAGTTCTTCTTGAATTCTCCTACTCGAGGAGGAAAAAGGTAGTACGGCGCGGCATGTTCAATGAGCTTCATCTTCTCTACAGGTTTGACTCGGTGGAAGTTTAAGGTGAGGGTATCTCCTCAATCTCTGGGGTGCTCTCTTCAGCTTTCAACTTCAAGATGGATTGGCTCAAAATTTTCTTATAAACCCACCAACCGCCAAAGATTCTTCATCAATGCTTTTAGCTCGCAATAGTCATCGGTGAGATTGTCATGTTCATCTTCATACAGCTCTTGAGCAATCTTTCCATTAGTGGATTTTTTGTTGCTCAAGCTCGACATTCACTACGTTACGAGCTTGCAGCTTCAAAATGAGATCATCCAAGGCATTCTACTCTTGCCGTCTTTTTGTCGATTTTGATGAACATGTGAGTCTATCTCTTTGTGAGCTTGTAGCTTTGAAAGAGATATTCTCCAAGAGGGATTCTATTCTCGTCGTCTTTGTCGATGTTGATTGAGCTAGTATATACATCTCTGGTTATCCTCAATATAAGGTGCTTCATCGACATACCACTTTTGGGTACTGGTCAATTCCACCTGTAATCCTGCATAATCAAAACTCAAAAGCACTACCCCGGTAAATCATGGAAAAATGGAGGAAAATTAAATGGTAAGGCGGGAAAGGTAGAAGAATATTTGCCAACTCTTCTTTCAAACAATTAGAAGAGTCCCCAGCAACGGGCTCCAATTTGATGGTGAGTTATAGGTATCCAAATACTACAAGCTTTGTGAAGTAGGGTAGATCGTCATTCCACAGGGTTTCTACTAATTGACTACTCAAAGTAGCTGGCAAACTACTCAGGTTTTTTAAAAACATTTTAGTGCGTGGTGTGAGTTCCAGACTTCTAATCTAAGATGCAGGAAACTTAAAATGAACTTAAAAGACAAATGATTTGTAGGTTCAAACAGACGACAGACAAGCTTAGATTTCGAATCCCCCTTTGTTCACCAGAGCATTGGCAATCAAAAGATCAGCGGTTTTCAATTCTCATTCAATCAATTTTTTATACACCACCATAACTCCTGACCCTTAGGTTTAGATCGGCGAAAGTTCGCTCTATCCGATCTAACTACCAAGATTAATTAGCCGCCGGTACGGTCGCCTCTCGCATGACTTAACTAACGGTGCAAATTACTAGTGATCTATGAGTACTTGCAGTGGATTAACCCTAACCGGTTTCTACGAAAAGGCACACTTCAATTATAAGGTTAACTGGTTTAATTGTGTTTTAAGAGAGGCGAGCATTCGCTTCTATCCTCAACTTAACAAGAATCTAAACTAGGTGTCAAGGAAGACAAGTTTATGCGCCAAAGCAGGGAAAATGTCTGGCGGACTAACCCTAGTTGCAAAAAACCCAATCAAAGGGGATCAACGGAGAAAAAACAAAAACAATCAAGAACAAAACAACCATGCAAAGAGAAACTATTGAACTTCGAATCTAATTACCGCCAATCCGTGACCGCTTTAAAGCCCTGGATCACTTAGGGTTCATCTAATCTAAGCTCTAAAGTTCAGTTAATCATATCAGAAACAAGAGAATCAAGGCAGCAGAAGATCATCATACAGAGGAAGAACAGATAAGAACTGAAAAACCTATTTCTGACGACTCCGCGAAGCTTCAATCTCCTGGGATCTTCAACTTTAAGCTCGAGTTCTCCGAGTGGAAGGATGGCGTCACGATCTTTCCCCGGATCTTCAAACTCTCTAAACTCTATCTACGCCCTAGAGTCGGCTGACTCTCAAAAGTCTGATTTTTGAAAATATGAATAATGATTCCTCCTCTTTGGGCCGCGGTTTTAAGTATTATACTTAAACCCTAAGTCGCCGGGGTTCTTCTGTTATTTTGCCGAAAAAAGGGTTATTTCGCCGAAAATGTTGGTACAAATAGACGGGTCCCCGGCTGATTCTCTGTGATTTTCGCCGAATAAGTTCTCCCGGGCCGAAAGCTATATGTTTTCCGCCGAAAACATCCTTCAGTTGGCCTTAGTTGATTTGTGCTGATATTTTCGCCGAAAATAAAGGGTTTTTTCGGTGAAAATCCTTTGTAAACCGGGAGGGAATTTGTTTGACTTGGTTGGCCTTTTATCGATGCCGGTGCAATCCCTCGAGGTTCCAATGCCTTAGACACGTCCATGGCCTACTTTATTTGACGGCAAAACCTTTGCTAAGTAAAAACACTAGAAAACCATCAAATAGACCCGAAACGGGCCAGGGTAACACAAATGGCACGAGTAGGGCAATTGATTGAATATTCGTTATTCTACCCTAAAAACCATTGTTTAAGCAAGGGAATGTTGCTTAAATGGGTGATAATCACGCAAACGGTGTCATCAAATACCCAACTTAAGCTTTTGTTGTTCCTCAGCAAACTGAACTAGAACATACTCAAATTCACAAATGACCGAGATTTAAACTGAGATTCAATTTAACAATTTGGTTTAGACTGTTCCACGTAGAAACTTAACCTAACTGTAAGAACACAACCAAACAAGTTTTCGTCCCAATTTTGCACACTTCAAGTTGGTTTTTAAAAAACTCGTTTCTTGGCAAAACAATGAATCAAATTTTTAAACCCATAATAACCCAAAATTTTTAATGAAAAAATTTTAAACTATACCCCGATTGGATGGGAGGTAGAAAAGTGAGTGGCTATCGACTCGATTCAAAACCCGTTTTTTTTTAGATCTGACGTTAAAGTTCTACTAGGCCGATTTAAACAATGATTTATTTAATTAAAATTTTTCCCTTTAAAAGATTTATGCTAAGTGCTCGAACCAAACACTTCACTTAGGTTCGGTTCCCTTTCTTTTTTTCAGCACTTTAAAAATTTTAATTTTTGACAACTCGAAAAAATTTACCCCTCAAACATTGTTTATCATTTAACCACTTGCCCAGAGTTATAATTTTTACACAGATTTAAAAGGATTTCATTTAATCTCAAACCCCAAACCGTGAAAAAATATGAAGTGAAAAACATGGGAGAATACATCTATCATTAAAAAAAGGGTTATCGAGCTTTGTTATTAAAAACCCCAATTAAATTTTAATTTTTAATTTCACTAATGAAGTGATTTATGATTTTTCTACCTAGACATTTTTAAACAGTTCAACACTTTGGTTACAGGTTTTAAGGGAAATCTAGGTCATTGTTCAAATTAAAGTCTTTTTTTAAAATCAAAGTCAAGAATTGAGAAATTCTACCAAGAAAATTTAAAATTAAAACCCCCGGAATTAAAAAAAACAAACAAGACTGCATAATCCAGCCTACCCCACATTTAAAAAGGTTCTATGTCCTCCAGGACAAACTAGGTAGAGAGAAGGAAGAACATTGAGAATGGTCTGAGGGGTGAACAGGAAAACCCCCGAGCAGAGCGGGTAGCTACTCAAGATTAAAAAAAAAAAAAAAAAAAAAGATCAAAAAGGATCCGGGACAATTCCCCCCCCCCAAAAAAATAAAGTCAACAAAAAGGTTAAAAGGGGATTTTGAAATTTTTGATTTTTTTTTTAAATTTTAAAGGCCCACCCCCTTGAGAAAACTACTCATCCAAGTAAAATTTTTAGAAAAAAAACACGAAAAGCAGAACACCAAACGGGGTAGACCGGTGAAAAAATATCGAAATTCAAAATAAAATTCAAAAATTCAAAATTAAAACCCAAAAAACAAACCCTTTTTTGCCGACTCAAAAAATGGAAAAAAAACGACAAAGTGGCCCAAAAAGTGAAAAATTTTTTCGGGCATAATGGGTTTTCAGGCCATTTTGCGATCAAGTATGCGTTGAATCGGACGAAAAAAGGAACTGATTTTCAAAAAAACACAAGTTTTTTGCGGAAAATATTATAAATTTTTGCCAAAAAATTTTCCCAAAACACAAAAATAAATTCGGGGCCGTTTATTTTTTTGGGGAATTTTCAATTCCCGCCGGGGGAAAACTTCTTTTAAAAATTTTTTTTTTTTTTTTTTCAAAAACGAAAAAAAGTCAAAACAAAAAAAAAATTAAACTGACACTTTTCCCCCCCCCGATCGAACGACGAAAGGGGGACTCAAAAATTAAAAAAGGACCCAGGTGGGTTACCTCCCCCAAAAGCTACCTTTTAACGTCCTTAGCCGGACGGTCCCTTTGGGCCCAATCAGAAGTTTTCCTTAAAACAATCGCTTTAAGGACACGGTTTTGTGCATGGGCCTCCAGAAAAGGGGAGAGCGGGGGGGCCCCCCAAACGCGATCTTGGTTGGTGACCAGTTCTTTTGAAAATTTCCCCCCGAGGAGGAAAAGGTAGTACGGCGCGGCAGTTAATGAGCTTCATCTTTTAAGGTTGACTCGGGGGAAGTGTAGGTGAGGGTTCTCCTCAATCTCTATGTGCTCCTCTTAGCTTCAATTCAAGTGGTTTGGGTCTATGTTTCTCAACCACCCCCGCCCCAAGGATTTATCAGATTTTTAGCCGCAAAAACATCGGTTTTAATTGCCGTTTTTCTTCATACGTCTTGGCATCTTTTCCATTGTGGATTTGGTTTTTTCGAGTGACATCCACTACGTTACGACTTGCAGCTTCAAAAAAAGGATCATCCAAGGCGGATTCATCTTGCCCCTGTTGCGATTTTGATGAAATGTGAGTTATCTCTTTTAGCTTGTAGCTTTGGAGATATTTCCAAGAAGGATTTTTTTCCCTTGTTGAAAAAGTATGATTTTAACATTTGGGGTTTCCCCAATATCGGTGTTCACGAATACCCTCTTGGTATGGTCTCCCACCTGAATCCTGCAAACAAAATCCCAAAGACCCCCCGGAAATCATGGAAATATGGAGAAAATTAAATGTAAGGCGGAAGGAGAAAAAATTTTCCCCAACTCCTTTCAAACAAAATGAAATCCCCGGGAAAACGGCCCAAAATTTGTGCTGTAGTTTTAGCGGTATCAAACACACAACCCCTGAAAACCCGGGGAAAATGTTTCCACAGGGTTTCTACTAATTGACAACTCCAGAAGCGGGAAAAATTACTCGGTTTAAAACTTAGGGGGTTGGGGGTTTCCCCACGCTTCTAATCTAAGATGAGGAAATTAAAAAATGAACTTAAAAGCAAATTTTTGTAGGTTAAAAGACACGACAAGCTTGATTTCGAATCCCCTTTTTTCACCAAGCTTGGCAATAACAGACAGGGTTTCAATTTATTCAATAAAATTTTATACACCACCAAAAATCTGACCCTTTTTAAGCCCGGCGAACGTTCGCTCTTCCGAAACCCCCCCGTTAATTACCCCCCGGGTCGGTCGCCCCTCCACGTTTTAATAACTGTGAAATTTTAAAATTTGATTTCTTGCGTGGTTTAACCCCCGGTTCCAAAAGGGCACCTCCAATTAAAAAGGTTAACTTTTTAATTTTTTGGGGTTTTAAAAAGGAAATTTCCCCCTTTTTCCCCAACTTAACAAGAATCTAAATAGGGATAAAGGGAAAGGGGAAAATTTATGCGCCAAAGAGGAAATTCTGGGACTAACCCCTTGCAAAAACCCCTTTTAGGCGATCAACCGGAGGAAAAACATAACAATCAAGAACAAAAAAAACCTGCAAAGAGAATGATTGAATTCAAATTTAAAATTTCCCCCAACGGGCCCCTTTAAACCCGGATCATTTTTGGGTTTCTAATCTAAGCTCTACAAGTTAGTTAATTATCAGAAAAAAAGGAAAAAAAGGAGAATAAGATCATATACAGAGGAAAAAACAGAAAACTGAAAAATAATTCTGACACCCCCCCGGAATTCAATCTCGGATCTTCAACTTAAATCCAGTTCCCAAGGGGAAGGAGCGTCACGATCTCTCCAGGATCTTCAAACCTCTAAACCTATCTATCGACCTAGGCCTGTCTCAAAGTCTGATTTGTGAAATATGAAAAAAAAACCTCCCTCTTTTGGGCGCTGTTTAAGTATTTTACTTAAACCCAATCCGGTTCCTTCCCCCGTTATTTTCCCCGAAAAAAAGGGTTTTATTTTGCTAAAAATTTGGTCAAGGCGGGTACCCGGTGTTCTTTTGTTTTTCCCCGAAAAGTTCCATCCAAAGCAATTTTTTTTCCCCGAAAAAACCCCCTCTTTTGGCCTTAGTTGTTTGTGCTGATTTTTAAAAATAAAGGGTTATTTTTCGGCGAAAATCCTTTGAAACCCAGGCAAATTTTTTGTTTGTTTGGGTTTGGCCCTTTGATCGATTTCGGTAAAATCCTTGGGTTCCAATGCCTTAGACACGCCATGAATTTTTATTTGCCGGCAAAAACCTGGAAAACAAAAAACACTAAAAAACCCAAAAAAAAAACCCCCGAAAGGGGGCCAAGGAAAACATAAATGGCACAGTGGGGAAAATTGTTGAATTTTCTTATTCACCAAAAAAAAAACCATGTCTTAAGCAAGGAAATGTTTCTTAAATGAGGCTGTAATACTAAAAAAAGTGTCACAATACCTTTCGATTATTTGGGGAAACCTTGATCAAGAAGTTTATTTTTTTAGCCCCGACTTTGTTGTCCCAAATTGAGGCAGCTTCCAGTTTGAGACAGGGCCACCCCATCCACATCCGAAAAGATGGTGGGGGGGGAATCGGGGGGAATACCCGCTCTTGTAGTTTTTTTGGCCCCTTTCCTTGATCTGCTCTGAACACTCATTGTCTGACTCTTGTTTCCTTTATTCCTTCCCAGTTTTAATTTAAAAAACAGTTGGGAAATAAAAAGGCACCCCGAGGAGAAAAAGGGGGTGCAATCTCCGCCGCTAGGGAGTTGACCCAGTTTGAGATTCTTCGGCATACCCACAAAAATTCCCCGGGGGGTTTTTTTTTCTACCCCTGGTGAGGGCATTAAAAAAGAAAGACGGAATTCACCAAGTGTATACGGGGTTGCTCTCCTTGAGTGAACGGGGGAAAGCGGTTTTATAAGAGTTGTCCCTTTGGGGGGAAAAAATTTTTCCCCAAAAAAATCTTAGTAATGCTCCGTTAGTGAAGACAGGCGTTTCCCCAAGCCCCGCTTACTGCCCTTGAGAAAAAAGGAAAAACCCCCGGGGATATAAAGGTTCTTGTTGAGGTTCCCCCGACTTGAAGGTGTCACAGACGCCAAAAAGTCATCTAGATGGGTGCAGGGATTATTCTGGCCTTCCTTCGAATTGTACGTCCTTTTAGAACAGTTTAGGGGGAATCTTAATCTCTGTAGGTCAGGCATTAGAAAGCACGGGGGTGGGGGTCAAAATTGGTCCGGGTTACTATAGTCCGCAACCTCTTAAGGAACCAAAGAAAAAAGGGATGGGGAAGGAATGATCTTTTTGTACCTGCTATGACTGGAAGAGACAAAAAAAAAACAACCGGTGTAAAAAAGAAAAATGTGTGGAAATGAAAGATGAAAGGTAGAAGAATAAAAAAAAACCAACTTTCTTTAAGAAATGAAGAGTCCCCGGAACGGCGCCCCAAATTTGATAGGTGCAGAATGGGGGGCGATCAAATAACTACCAAGCTGTTTGAACATGGGATATTCCAGGGGTTTCTCACTTCCTTACTCAAGGTGTTGGAAAAAATTCAAGGTTAAACACGTTGTGCGTGGTGTAATTTTCCAGTTTCTATACAAAAATGCAAAAAAAATTTAAAAATAAATTAAAGAAAAGAAAGTTGAAGATGATTTTTTAAATAAAAGATGACGACAATTAAAAATTCAACCCCCAGATTACCAAGCAACGCACCAAAGATCAGGATTTTTGATTCTATTCATTCGTCACAGCCCCCCCATAACTCCGACCCTTAGGTTTAAACTGGAAAACTTTCGCTCTATCCGATCTATACCCCATTAATTAGCCCCGGGACGGTCGCCTCTGCAGACTTAATTTTGGGCAAATTCTAATGATTAATGTTTTACTTTGCAATGGTTTAAACCCCAAAATCTTTTCCTACGAAGGCACCCCAAATTTTTAAAAGGTTTTTAATTGTTCAACTTAATGTTCTCAAAAAGGTGAGCGTTCGCTTTTACCTTTTAAAAAAGAATCTAATTAGGTGGCCAAACCAACAAGAAACACAAAAACGAAAACAAATCAAACATGAAAGAAAAAAACTGAATAATTTCGAATCTAATCACCGCCGCCCCGTGCCCGCTTTAACCCTGGGTCACTTAGGGTTCTCAAAACTAAGTAAAACGATTATACTCTATTAAATACTGAAGAATCAAAGACAGACAAAGAAAATCTAGGTAGGGAAGACAAAGAAGAATGTAAAACCCCAATTTCGATGACTCCTGCGCCTCAACCTGCGGATCTTAAACTCCTACATGGCTCTCCGAGAGGGGTGGATGGCGTCACGACCCTTTTCCGGTCCCCGAACTCTATCTACTGTTTTTCCCCCCCTCGTTGGGTTTTTATTTTTTGTTTTTTTGTCGATATGTCTTTCCCCCTTTTGTTACCGCGGTTTCAGTTTTTATACCAAACCCCGGGATTTTGAATTTCCACGGGGGTTTTCGCCAAAAAATCCAAGGAATTTAGGGGAAAATATCTTTTAAAAAGTGGTTCATCCCACTGTTTCTTTCGGTGGTTTTTTCTTGGGGTTTTCGTGAAGAGCTATGAATTTTCGCCAAAGACTTCCCTCGATTGGGTCGGATTTTCTTTATTTTGGAAAAAAACCCCGGGTATTTTGCCGAAAATATATGTGTAAATGGGGGGGGAAAAATCTTTTGGGTTAAAGACTTTTTTTGGCTAGCGGGGGGTTCTCGGGGTTCTAGTGCCTTAGACACCCTTTTGGCCCCCACATTTGTGGCGAAACCTTGCTAATGAAAATACAAAAAAACCAAAAAATAGCCCAAAAAGGGGGCCAAGGAACACAAAGGGGCACGAGATGGGCAATTTTTTTGAATATTCGTTATTCTACCTAAAAACGGTTTTTAAGCAATGAAATTTCGTTAAATGAGCTGAAATTCTTTAAAAATTCGAGTGTCATCAGTAAAATATCGCCAAGGCTTGGCGAACTCTTCAATGTGGGGGAAATCTAACCCCCCGAAAAATTTTTGGCTCATTAAAGGAAAGGCTCTGGGCCAAACTCTCTGGTGCAGAGGGAGCAAAAACCCCTTTTTAAAGATTCAGGAGTTACATAAACCCGGAGGCATAAGAAGGAGAAGTTGAAGAGGGGCCAGGCACACTAGAGGTTTTGTGGTGCCCTAAGGGTTGGGGGAAACACATAACCGGGTAGGACTCTGCCCTATTTTGGGACAGTTCTGGATCCAGCTGAGACCCTATGGGGGTAGGGGAAAACAAATTGGGCCTTTGTCAATATATTTTATAAAATTTAATCTATTTAAAAAAAAATTAATTTGTAGGGCTATCCGCAAAAAATTTTTCCGCTCGGAGACTTACAAGTCATCCCCAAATGGGGGTCAAAGAGTTACAGTTAGAGGATAGAGTTGGTAAAAATTCAGTTTAAATTTTTTAATTCTTTTTTTTTTTTAAAGATTTTAGAAAGTGTATTGATATTGTTTGTTCGTAAACCCTTTAGGCAGTTAAAAAGGGAGGGATGTGCCCCCCAGAGGGAGGTTAGCTACACTCACACAAAGAAGGATCAGATTACACTGATCCCCAAAGTGGAAGTACTTTTTCATGTTTCAATTAACAAATAATCCAAGTAGTGCCCCTTTTAATTTTAATTAGGTTTTAAAAAACCCCTTTTTTTTTCATCAATGTGCAGCCTCAGATTCTTGACTGCCCCTGATCCCGGTCTTGACATTTCCTTCCGGACGATGCCTCGGGGCGTGTCAAAAAGAAGGAGCATAGGTACAGTTCGCGGGGAGGGATTTGGTGTGAACCCTCTCGGAATGTATTGTATATGTTTTGTAGTTTTAAAATACCATACATTTTTAAATTTAATTATTTTTTGTTTTGTTATCGGTTAAAATGGTGGAGGGTGGGGGGAGTGTAGGACGCATTTTCCGCGCGTGTATTAAATTAATATCAAGAACAAAGCAAGAAAAAATGTATTCCATGGGTCTCTTCTAATCTTTTATAAATATGATGGTATTTTTTTCGGAAAAAAAAAATTTTGGGGGTTGAGTTTTCCGACTTTAGACTAAAAAGCAGGAAAAAAAAAATGAAAAAAAAAAAACAGTTGAAAGATTGGGGTTAATTAGCAAGTGAAGACAAACTTAGATTTGAATCCCCCTAAGTACCAGAACTTGGCGATCACAAGCCGAGGCTTTCAAACCCCCAATCATTACTTTCAACCCCCCATAATCCCGACCCCCTTTGTTTAAGCTGGCGAACTTTTGCTCTATCCCATCTAACTCCAAGTTAATTTGGGCCCATGAGTTCGCTTTTAGAAAGGAAAACTAATGGGCGAAAACTAGGATTAATGAGTTACTTTTCTGGACTAACCCTAACGTTTCCCCCCAAAAAGGAAATTTTCCAAGAAAGGTTAATGTTGATTTGTTGTTTTGAAGTGAGGCAAACATTCGTACATCCTAGCTTAACTGAATCTTTAAACGGGGCCAAACCAGAAAGGAAACACAAAGAATGAAAACAAACAACCCCCGCAAGGAAACAATTGAAAAAAGATTTAATTACCGCCGTCCGTACCGCTTAAAGCCCCGGGGGGACTTAGGGTTTTCTAATCAACTCTATGAGTTTAGCTACTTATTTCAAACAAAAGAATAAGCAAACAAAAAATACTCTTTAACCGGAAGATAGAGAAGAACTACAAAGCAATTTAGATGAATCGTGAAAATTTAATTCCGGATCTTACTCCCCGCCCGAGTTCTCCAGTGGAAGGATGGTTCCGTCTCTTCCCGCTCCCCGAACTCCCCCTAAAATTTTTTGTGTGGAAAAATTTAACCAAGGAAAAAGTTCTTTGATTTGGGGCCCTCGTTCGTATTTAAGGTTTTCGAATCCCAACCCCAAAAAAATATTAGTTTTTTTTTGAAAACTTTGGAGTTTT
>JAVBHU010000253.1:0-28625 GCA_034768395.1 Linum lewisii | reverse complement strand
TAAGAAGTGTTCTAGAAACCCTCGAATCTTGGGGATCGCTTTGAAATATGGAAAAAACCTTCTACTTTAAAAAATCTTTTCACCAAAAACCCGAAACATTTTCATAAGTTTTGGCTCAAAAAATGTTTCCCTTAGATAAAGAAAGAGAATTTGGGTAACCCCTAGATATTGATGAATGTTAGTGCAGGGGTTATGTTCTATATGTTAATAAAAATTTTTGGGGGAAAATTTTGGAAATTTTAAAAAAACCCCTTTTGGTGGGGGGGAAATTCCCCCTTTTCCCTCTCGTTAAGATAGGGGCACAATGAAAGCCCCCCAATTTTTGGGGGGAAGGCCCTTTGGGGGAAAAGGGATTTAAAAAATTTTCCTAAAAAAAAATTGAACTTCACCCAAACTTTTACATTTTACTGAATGCCTTGGTCCCAGGGGATTTTTCCCCTTTTTTAAAAAAAGAGAGGTCAGGGGTTTTTTTGGGAAAAATTTCCCCCTTGTTCGGGAAGTTTCGCTTCCCTAGGGTTTGGAAGGGGAGAGTTTACGCAAACCCCCGGGTTTTAAAACAAAACACTTTTGGTTAGGGGGAATTATTTTCCCTTGTTTAAAAAGTTTTATGGGGAATGATGAATTTTAGGGATCCCCTTTGGTAAGAGATTTTCGTTATCCTTTTTTAAAAGGGGAAAATTTTCCCAAAAAATTTTTTATTGCTTTTGGGGGAAAATTTTTGGGTACAGGAGTTTGTTTCCCTCTAAAAAAAAGGAAACTGCTTTGGTAACTTATGTATTTTTGTAAATGCCTTTTTTTAAAAATGGAGTTACGTTTCCCCTATTTTTAAAAAAAATTAAAAGGGAAAACTTGAAAGTTTTGGGGGGGAAAACCCTTTCCCGTGGGGGGGAATTACCCTTCACCCTTAAGAAGGAAAAATCGAAAATTTGCATTTTTTTAAAAAAGGCCCTTTGGGGAAAAAAGGGGTTTTTTACATTTCCTAAAAAAAGGGGAGACTTATTAGAACTCGTAAATTTTAGGGGCCCCCTTTTGGGTACGGGGGGGTAATTTTTCACTCTAGAAAAAACGAGTGTTCATGGCATATTTGGAAATCCCCCTTTTTTATGGGGGTTACGTTTCCCCCACGGGGGAAGGGGGGTTTGTTAAAAAATCGCGGTTTAAAAGGGGGAATCATTGGTGTGTGGGAATTACCCTTTCCTTCGGTTAAAAATGAAAAATTGAGAACCCTAAGCATTTGGGGACCCTTTTTAAAAAGGGGGGAAAACACGCCTTTTTACTTTTAAAAAAAATTTTTCCCCAAAAATATTACTTTTTTTAAACCCCTTTTTGGGGCTTTGGATAATGTTTCACTCTAATAAAGAAAGAAAATTTGGAAAACCCCCAGCATATTACTGAACCCCCTTTTGGGGCAGGGGGGGGGTTTTCCTTTCCCCTACTTTTAAAGGGGGTTTTTTGGGGAAATTTTAATTTTTTAAAGGGGAAATCCTTCGGGTGGGGAAAATTTCCCTTTTCCCTCCCTTTTAAATATAAAAAAAGAGAACCCCAACTTTTGGGAACCCCCTTTGGTGTAAAGGATTTTCATTTTTTAGATTTAAATGAGACCCCCCAAAACTCGTTACTTTTTTAAAAAACCCCCTTGGGGTTACGGGGGTTTTTTCCCCCTTTAGATAAAGAGAGGTCCGGGGATTTTTGGGGAACCCTTTTTGTTCATGGAATTTGCTCCAGGGGGGGGGAAATTTTTTGTCCCAAACTCGGGGGTATTATACAGAACCCTTGGGGTTGGGGGGAAAATTAGTTTTATCTTCTTTTAAAAAGGGGTTTTTTGGGGTAACCGATGACTTTTTTGGGGGATCTCTTTGGCCAAGGGGATTAGGGTTACCCTGAATTAAAGAGTTTTTTCCCAAAAACCCTGATTGCATTTAGGGAACATTTGGGGTACTTGAAGTTTTTTTTCCCTTAATAAAGAACTGAAATTGGAACTTATGTCTTTATTAGTAACCCCCTTGGTTCAGGGGGATTTTTTTTTTCCTACTATAAATAAAATTTAAAGGAAAATTGTAGTATTATAAAACCCCTTTGCGGAGGGAAATTTGCCTTCCCCCCGTTAAGATGCACATCGAAAACTTTCATTTTTTTTGGGGAAGGCCTTTTTGTAAAGGGGTTATGATTTTTCCCTTTAAAAAAGGGAAATTTACCTAAAACCCTTACATTTTTTCTGAAGGCCCCTTTGGGACGTGGGAGTAAGTTTCACTTAGATAAAGTAGTGTGCAGGAATTTGGGGGGTTTTCCCGTTTTTGGGCTTAAAAGGGTTCCCCCAGGGAAAAGGGGGGTTTTTTTCCCAAAACCCCCTTTTTAAATTTTATGGAAGTCTTTTGGGTGTTGGGGAAATTTCCCCTTCCCTTTTTGGGTTTAAAAAATGTTCTTTGAGAACCCTCGGAAAATTTTGGGATCGCTTAAAAAAGGGGAGATACACCTTCCTACATTAAAAATATTTAAACCCAAAAATTTTGTTTTTCATTTTTTATAACGTCGGGAAAAGTGGGGAAAAATTTTTCCCCCCCTAAAAAAGAAAGAAAATTTGGGAACTCCTACATTTTCTAATGCCTTATCCCCGGGGGGTTAGCTTCTATACGTTAAAAAGGGTTTAAAAGGGAAATTTTAAGTAATTTAAGAAAATCCTTTTGGAGGGGGATTAGCCTTCCCTCTCGTTAATTTTGCACAATGAGAAGTCCCAACTTTTTTGGGGGAAGGGCCCCTTTGGGTAAAGGATTTTTTAATTTCCCACAGAAAAGAGACTTCACCCCGAAATCGTTACTTTTTCTAAAAACCCTTTGGGAAAAGGGGGTTTTTTCCCCTTTTGAAAAAAGGGGTTGGGATTTTTGGGAATTCCCTTTTTCAGGAATTTCGCTTTTCCCCAGGGGGAAAAGGGAAATTTTTCGAAAAAATCCCGGGATGATACCCAAAAAACATTGGTTAGTGGGGAAATTTTTTTTACCTTCGTTTAAAAAAATGTTTTTTCGGGAACTAAGAAATTTTAGGGATCGCTTTTGGGAAAGGATTTTCCCGTTTTCCCCACATTAAAGAGTTTTTCCCCAAAAATTTTTTGAAATTTGGGGGAATGTTTTGGGGGACATTGGATTTTTTGTTTCCCCCTAGATAAAGAAACTGCATTGGAAAATTATGTCATATTTGTAAAACCCTTTTTTTCCCAATGGGGTTACGATTTCCACTTTAATAAAACTTAAAAAGGAAAATTGTAGTATTAGGGGGAAAACCCCTTTTGGTCGGGGGAAAATTTGTTTTACTCCCGTTAAAATGAAAAACAAAAAATTGCATTTTTTTTGAAAAGGGCCCTTTGGGTTTTAAAGGGGGGTTTCGTTTTTTTACAGTAAAGGGACTTTAAAATTAAACTCTTAAATTTTAAGGGAAATTTCCCTTTTGGGCGGGGGGGGTAATGTTTCAATCAGATAAACGATGTTATGTAAAACCACCCCAACCGAGGGGGTTTGGGGCCCCGGGGGGGCAACCGGCATGAACATCCCCCCAAGAACGATAATTAAAAAAAAGGGGAAAACCCAAACCCCTTTAAATCAAAGTAAAACTTAAAAAAGGGGAAAACAAAAGCGCCCCACTATTAAAAAACCAAAAAAATTTTTACAAAATACAGTTCGAACCAAAACCTTTACAACCCCCAAGTTCAAATCATTCGTTTACAAAAAAAACCCCCCCCCCAAAAAACCCAAAATCAAACATGGTAAACCCCGGGGGTTTTCCAAAGGGCCTTCAAGAATCTCCTCCATGCCAACAACCAGGGGACCCCCCGACACACAAGGAAACCCCTTTTTTTAACTCACTCACTCAACCCCCAAAAAACCAAAAAAGGGGAAACTGGGGGGGGGTCTTTTCTTTTAAAAATTGGGGAGGGAAACCCCAAACGGGGTTTTTAATTTTGCGCCAAAACCTACCCCCCTAAAAGGGAGCGGTTCCAAACTCCGCACACACAACCACAAGGGAAAACCCAGACACATTCAAAAAATTTTTTTTTAATTTTCCCCAAAAAAAAATTTTTTAAATATCACATGGGTCAGTTCTAAACAACATTACCATCCACGAAAATTAAAAGGTTTAATAGAAATCAAATTTTTCCCACATCTGGGACATCAATCAAATACCACCCCCAAATCTAGCTACTTTTCTACCCCACAACATAAAAACATTAAGTAGCAAAAAAAACCCTTTCCCTAACAGTCCAGGCCCCCTTTCAAGGGGCATTACTCCAAACTAATTTTTCCCCAAATTTTCATATTTTCTCACAACAAAACCCTTTCTAAATTACCCCAAAAAACTTATCACATTCACAACTCAATTCATAAAATTCAACCATTACAAACAATTGCATAAAAATCATAAAAATCACACATCCATATACACCCCCAAAAAACTCACATTTCACTCGCAAAACCCCAAAAAACCACCCCTAGTTATAATTCTTTTAAATAGGTGGGGTTTTAATTTTGGGCCTTTAAAGGGGTTTTCCCCCCCCACCCCCCGGCCCCTCAATCACCATACCCTAGGGGTTTTCCCCCCAGGGAAAAACACGCCCCCCCCAAAAGGGAAAAATTCCCCCCACGGGGTATCAGAGCTCCCATCGGGTCCTTCCTCAAGGGGGAAATTAAAAAACTATGACCCCCGTAAAGGGGTCCCCCCCGTAATCGGACCAAAAAAAAAAGGATTTTGGGGTTTGGGGAAAATTTTGGCCCCCTTCCCGGGTTTATAAATTTTAAAATTTTATTAAACAAACCCCCATCAATTCCCCACCATCAACAATTAAATTTCCCCTTTTTAAAAACCACCCAATTTTAATTTTTACCACATAACCCCCCAAAACCCCAATCCAAAAACAACCCCCCATCACCATTTTCCCTTCCCCAAATTTCCCCTCCCAATTCCAATTCCCCAAATTTCCCAAAAAACCCAAATTTCCCCGTACCCATTCCATGTCACAATCGGGAAAAACAACATTTAAACCCCTTTTCCCCCTATCATCCACATCAACCCAAAAAAAAACTAACAATTTAATTCACCCAAAAAACTCTGCATCAACCATAAAAACCAAAAATTCACATACATTTCCCCCCATTCCTCATTTCACCCAACTTTTTGTTAAATCCCCCTATCAAATTTCCCTTTTAACCCCAAATTTCCCCACCATTTCATTGTCCTTTTCCCCTGACAAACCCCCTTTCCAATTTATTTCCAATTCGAAGTCATAAGTTACATAAAAAAAATTAAAACCACCCACAAAACTTCCCCCAAACCCCCTGTAAAAAAAACAAACACCAAAACACCCAACCCTTCAAACCCAAAAATTTAAATAAAAATCTTTTAATCCATTCAACATTTTTAACCACAGGGCACTTCACCAATCATTCCACATTACACCCCACAGTTTAAGGGGAAAAACCAAAAACACCGGGCCCCCCCCACCCAAGACAGGATAGCCATGCGTGAGTCTTGGGTACCCTCCTGTTCATCCCCCTTTCCTTTGGGGGGACCCCCCCTTGGGAGGGCCCCCCCCCGTTCACCCCTTTAAAGGGGGGGCCCCACATTGGGAGGACCACCCCCTTTAACCAAAAACTGTCGCACAAAATACAGATACAATTTACAAAAATCACTCCCACACCCCCACATCATTGCTAATCCGATCCATTTCCCTTTATCTCAAAATTTCCCCCCCCCCAAAACACACAACACCAAAATTTTTAATCAATGTAGATTTAAAAATTTACACAACCTTTTAAAAAAATCACAAATTTTTTAACAAACCAATCAAAAAATTTCCCCTTTTACCCCCCTTTTTTTTCCCCCCAAAACCTATATTCATCTAAGTCAAGGTTTTTCAACTCCCCCCATCACCAAACTACCCCCGTACCTAAACCCCCCCCTTTCCCAGAAGGGAAAAAACCCCCCGAAAATTTTTTTTTTAGAACGTTCTCTCGCTGTCCTGAACCTGGTCCGACGGGGCGTCAAACGGAAACTCTAACAAAAAATTTTTTCTCGAATCTCTGAAAAAACCCAAACCCAAACCCCAAAACCACCCCTGCCAAAAAAAACCCTTATTAAAAACTTTTCCCCACGACCCCCAACTTCAGGGGAAACACAGGGGTTTGGGGGCCCTTTGCTTTTGAGTGGCAGATCCCCCCCAAACTTTCAAAAGGGTTCCAAAAAAAACCCCCTCTTTGCCGGCGATTTTTCCGGGGGCCGGGGGGCCGCCCCCCCTTTAATGTTCCCACTTTTTTGGAAACGTTGGGGAAAGCCGCCCCGCCTTCGGGGCAATCGTCGCCGCCCCCCAAATTTTAAAAAATCGTCCCCCACCGCCGCCTTCGGGGAAAAATCATCCCCCCCGTTTTTGGGAACGGGCGCCGCCCCCACACCACCGTTTTCCTCATCCCCGGGGTTGGGGTTTTCCCTTCCCCCTTTTCTCTAGTCCATGCCCCCTGGGGGCCCGGGGGGTTTGCTGCAAGAACCGCCCCCCCCCTCTCGAAAACTTTTGGCCCCCCTTTTTCCTCTCTCCCCCTTTTTCCCCTTTTCTAAAGGGCACACCCACCCCAGGGGGCCCCCCCAATTCTTTTTCTTCCCTGTTGAACCCGCCACACCAGTGGGCCTGGGGCCCACTTCTTTTCTGCCGCTGCTGTAATTCGGGCCCCCCTTTCCTTTTCCCCCCCCCAAAACCCCGGGCAGGGGTCGGCAATTAGTCCCCCAAATTTTTTTTGGGCCCCCCGATTAGAACTCAAACCCAAAAAAATTAACCAAAATTTAATTTATTCCCCCAAAACAAAAAAATTTCTTACCCCAAATTTAAATTTAAATTTAAAAACCAATTTAAAAAACCTCAATTTTTAAAAACCAAAAATTTTTTAAACCCCAAAATTTTAAATTTAACCGGGGCTGGAAACGGGTTTTAAACTCCCACAATTTCCCAAAAATTTTTGCCCAAAAAAACAACCCTACTCACTTTTTAATGTAATCACAAAACACCCCAAAAATTCAAGGACACACACTACAAAAAATCTTTCTAACGGTTCTAGCAAACACACACCTCCTAAAAAAACTTCATTAAAAAACCCGGGATTTCCCTCAAACACACACATTTATCGAACATTTAAAGGGACAACCTCCAAAAAGGGGCAACAACCAAAACAACAACTCAACAAAGAAAGGGAAATCCCTAGCAAAACCTTCGGCTAGTCCTCCCCCTTAAAGGATTCTCCCCAAACTTAACCAAAGTTTACAAGGACTAAACTCCCCCAAACCCAACCTCAATTTTCCCAAAACTACTATTCTTAGCCACTCGAGCCCCCAATAACCAAAAAATTTTTCCGCGTTACAGAAACCTTTCTCAATTGTTTTAAAAAAACCAAAAGGGGCACACTTTTCAAAAAAGACAAATTTTAAAAAAATTTTCCTTTTTAAAATCGAAGCCAATTCCTCATTTAAAAAATAAAAACTCAAAAACCTTTAAAATAAAAAACTCGCAACCAGCTCTATCAAAATTTTAAATACCCCAAATACTTTCAACTCTCAAAACACTGGTCCCATTGAAAACCTCCCCAACTTTCGAAACAAAACCCTTTGGGGGAAAATTGAAGCAAAAGAAACGCATAACTCAATTTTGGGAAAAGATACAAGCGATTTCAAACTCTTTTTCGAATAACCCAAACCCAAAAAACAATTCCCCCCCCAAAACCAAAATTAGAAAAAATTTTAAACCCCCATCTGGGGTTAAAAAATACCAAATCAGTTAAACGCTCTTCAAATCCGTCACACCAATTACTCAAAGTAACTAAACATGATTCAACACTAAAATTCACATTGACAAATACAGACCAAGAAATACTCATTTCCAAAAAGCTCTAAATCCTTAAATCCTTCCAATTTTCCAATATGGAACAAAATTCAAAAAGTAATCGGGCAGGTTAAAAATTCGTTAGACCACAGCCGAAAACAAAGCAAGACAAAATTCGCACGAATAAAATTTCTTTGAAAAATTCATTTCAACAACAAGAAGGTTCCTGTAACAACTCTAGGCTCTCTCCACCGACTTCCGAATTCTCTTACAAAAACACACCAAAAGCTTCACTCAAGCTGCATCCGTAACTCTGGGGGTTCTATGTCTAAAAGGGTCAATCAAACTCTCCTTAATCCGACTGTATTCGCACTCAACCACTACTCAAAACGACAATTTCATCACATGGTTTCTTCGTGGCTCAGGAGGACCGAAATTCAATTTCAGGTTGACCAACTCTTAAAATCTCTTTTTCTCTTCAAAAAAACACACTTTCACTTTCAAATCCACCCGATTTAAAACGTTTGAAACCATGGAATGCAGTACAACATCGAATGTTCATTCTTTCCATTAAGAGGGTAGCTATCCCCTAGAAGAAAGAACAGTTCACCATTGCAGCAGGGCAAACCAGGTCTGATGCCACTTGTAACATCCATCGAACCGACCCGGGTTGGGACCGCGGTCGATCGGCATGAACATGAACCGAAGATACGATAATTAAATAAAGGGAACCCAACCTTTGAAATCAAAGTAAAACATTAAATAAGAGTAAAACGGAAGCGCCTCCACTTTTCAAAATCAAAACTGGTTCAAAGCTACAGTTCGAACCGCAAATTCCTTTACAATCCGAATGTTCATATCATTCGAATTACAAAAAACAACCCTAATCCCAAAAACAAATCAAAACATGTTTCAACCCCTGGTCAACCCATGTCCAAGCCTTCAAGAATCTCCTCCATGCCAACACACACTGACATCGACAAACAGGAAACTCTGAACTTTATACTCACTCACTCTAACCACGCGAATGAAAAGAGGAATGGAGGGGGCAATTTTCTTATTGAAATTGATGTGAAAGCCAACTGGGTTTTACTATGCGCCGAAACTAGCCTGAAAGAGCGGTTCCAAAATCCGCACACTCAACACAATGGAACCGACACATTCAAACAATATTTTATTTCCCAAAAAAAACAGTTTAAGTGATCACATTGGTGCAGTTCTCAACTCACACTTACCATCACGATAAACATTCAAGAATAATAGAGGAATCATACTTCACAATCTCGACATCACATCACATAACTTCAAAGATCATAGCTAGCAATTTCTACACCCACATCAGTTACACACAGAAGTGAGCTACTAGACCATCTAAGCAGTCCATGTTACCATTCAAGTGCATTACGCCAAACTAACCGATTCACAAATTTATCATCATCACAATCAAACTCTCACATACTATTCCCACAACTTATCACTTTACACCACTCAATTCAGTAGAGCAATTCAACCTAGTTCACAACACAATTGCATAAAAGATCATCTACACCATCTCACACATCAAAATATACAATCAAACCTACCTTTCAGCTCGCAATCAAAGCCTACACCAACGCACACAGATAGTTCATAATTCATTTAACTAGGTGAGTTAATTAGGCGCATAAGGAGTTGTCCCCGCTACCCCGCCGGCCATCACATCATCCATATCCGTTAAGGATCTTTCCCCGTAGGGAGATAACACGACGCATCCCCTAAGGGATCTTCCTCCACGGAGCTATCTCGACGCATCCCATGGGATCCTTCCTCAACGGAGCCTTCAACCACTATTGATTCCCTGTCATAGGATTCACCCCAGAGAATCGGATCTAAACAAGGGGATTTGGGGTTTTTGGGGAACTTTTTGGGCCCCTTTTGGTTTATAAAATTTAAAATTTTTAAAAATAACCAATTTAACCCCAAAACATAACAATTCTTTATATTAAAATTCCCCCAATTCAAGTTCCCCCCAAAATTCAAAACCCCAAATCCAAAACAAACCCCAAACCCCCCCTTCTTCCCAAATTTCCCCCGCCCCCAATTTCCCCCAATTTCCCTTTTTCCCAAAAACCCCAAATTTCCCCGTACCATTCCTGTCACAATGTGCAAGCAATGTATAGACCCCATTACACCCACATCACATAACCCCCAAAAAACAATAAATTAAAAAATCCAAACTATAGCATAAAAAAACCCTAATCTCACTTCAATTTTACATTCCATCTTTCCCCTTTTTTTCCAAAATTTTTGGTTAAATCCACTTTTAAATTTCCCCTTTTCCCCAATTTCCCCCGTACCATTTTTTTTGTCCATTTTTTGTTTCAAATCCCCTTACCAATTTAAATTTTCCAATTCAAAATTAATTACAACCCTAAAACATTAACAAACCTTCAAACATATAAAATTCCCCTCAACGGAAATAGCTCAATTCTCCCCAAGCCGTAAAATCAATCCATCCCAAAACACCAGAAAAATCAAAACTCAATCCAATATAAATAAAATATTTTAAAAATTTTACACATTTAAACCACATGAAAATTAAAATTTTTTCCCCCCAATTAACAACTGTTTAAGGGTAAACGGCTAGTCCCCGGCCCCCCCCCCCTGAAGTACAGGGATGCCAGTCGTGAGCCCCCTTTTGGGCCCTCTGTTATCCTTCCTTTTGGGCGACCCAGATTGGCAGGGCCCCCACCTGTTACCTTTAAAGGGGACCCCCCATTTTTGGAGGACCCCCCCCTGCAACCACAAATGTGCCCAAAAAAAAAGATACAAAATTTTAAAAAAAACCCTTTCCCCCCCCTTTTAATCTTTTTTTTAAATCGATCCAAATTTTAAAATCATGTCAAACATTTCCCCCCCCAAAAACTAATCAGCCAACCCAAATTTTCAAACAAAGTAGCAAAATTTAAAATTCAACCCCTATCAAAAAAAAATTTTAAAAAAACAATCCAATGAGAACAATTTCCCCCCTTTTTCCCCCTTTCAAAATTTCCCCCCAAAACCTATTTCATCTAATAAGGGGCAAAATCCTCCATCGAAACCCAAAATACTACGTTTCGCTTTTAAAACCCCCCCTTGCCCCAGAAGCAGCCCGTTATGTTTTAAAAGTTCGTCTCGTTCCCGAAAACCTGGTCCTGACGGGCGTCAACGGAGCTTAACAAAGAAATTTGTCGAATCTTTTAAAAGCCCAAAACCCAAAAAACCCAAAAACCCCCCTGCCCCAAAAAAACCTTTTAACAAACTTCCCCAAACGACCCACGACTTGGAAATCACAGGTTGGTCATTAGTTTTTTATTTGGGATCAGCCCCCAAATTTCAAAAAATTCCCCAAAAACCCTGTTTTTTGCCGGGGATCCCCTTTTTTGGGGCGGCGAGGACCCCCCCGTGAATGTTCCCCTTTTGGAAGTGGGGAAACGCCCCGCCCCTTTGGAAAAAATTTGCCCGCCCCCCTTTGAAAAAAGTCGCCCCGCGCCTTCTGGAACAATTTATCGCCCCGCCTTTGGGAAAGGCGCCGCCACCCCGCCCTGGTTATCGCCCCGGTTTTCGGTTCCCCTTTTCTCTCTTAGTCCATGCGCCCCCCGGGCCCCGGGGGGGGGGCCAAGAACCGCCGCCCCTTTTTGAAAGACGTGTGTTTCTTTCTCTCTCCCTTTTTCCCCTTTTGAACGGGACACCCCCCGCCCGATGGGCCTCGCCCCCAAATTTTCTTTTTTTTGTTGAAGGCCCGCAAGCGGGTCGGGGGGGAGTTCCCCTTTTTTGCGTGTGTAAAAATTTTTGGCCCCGCCCCCTTTTTCCCCCTTTCCCCCCCCCCAAAAACGGTCTTTGGGGCGGATTTAATTAGTCGACCAATTGATTTGGCCCCGTTTAGAATCGAACCAAAAATTAACCCCCAAAATTTTAAATTTTTTCCAATCAAAATTTAAAATTTTTACCAAAATTAATTAATTTTAAAAAAAAATTAAATCCTCAAGTTTTAAAACCCAAAAAGGTTTTTTCCAAAATTTTAAAATTTAAACCCTTCGGAAAAAAATTTCGTTATGGTTTTTTAAAAACCCTTTTTTGGGGGTTTTAAACGGTGAAGGGGGTTTTTGCCCGGGTTTATTGGAAATCTTTTTGGGGGAATTTCCTTTCCCTTTTTAAAAAGGTTTTTTAGCCCCCAGTTTGGGCCCCTTAAATTAGAAGTTTTTAAAAAAAAACTTTTCCCCAATAAATCCCTTTTAAAACCCTTGGATGGTTTTTTTTTTTTGTGGGGGGGGTTTTTTGTAACCCTAAATTTATAATCCCTTGGGAGGGGTTCGTTCCATTTTAATAGGGTTTAGGAATTTTAAATTTTTTTTAAAGGGAATTTTTTGAGGGGAATTAGTTCCCCCCGTTAAGATTCCAAAGGAAAAATCCAAATTTTGGGGAAGGGGTTGGGGAAAGGGGTTCGATTTTTAAGGGGAAGAATTCCCCAGAATCGTTCATTTTTTTAAAAAACCCTTGGGCGGGGAGTTGTTTCCCTTTAGAAAAGGGAGTCATGGGATTTTTTGGGGGAAATTCCCTTTTTATGGAAGTTTAGTTCCGTGGTGAAAGGGGGAGGGTTTTCCCCCAAAATCCGGTTTATAAGAACCTTGGTTGGGGAATTATTTTTTTCTTTTTTAAAAATGTTTTTGGAAGATGAAAATTTTTGGGACCCCTTTGGGCAGGGATTCGTTTAAAAAAGGGGTTTGGCATTTTGGGAATCCCCTTGTTTATGGAGTGATGTGACTTTATTTGGTGCATTTTAAGCCTTCGATTAACTATAAAATCCCCGTGTTTGATCCTTAAATGCCAGCTTAATTGCTTTAGTGAGTTTTGTGCTAAGTGCCCATTTATTGTCCGGTTGCTATTTGAGGCCCAATTCCGTGTCTATTGGAGTTGTTTTCTTGGATTTTGGGTCTTGGCGTCGTAGTACTGGTGACAAGGAGAGTGGGATCAAACGGGAGGTCGATGGGAGCTAGGAGGAGGAGATATGGCCATGAAAGATCAAAGAAATGCACTTTAGTGAAGAAGTTTTCGGCGAGAACCAGGTTCCGGACCGAAAACTCTAAGCAGTCGGGGGACATCCGATCAATGAAGGATTTTCGGTGAAAATTCCCATGTTTTCGCCAAAAAATCTTGAAGGAATGACACCCGGTGGGGTTTACAAAGGCATTTTCGGCGAAAATGTTACATAGTTTCGCCGAAATTCAAGGCTAGTCCGGTGCAGTTATATAGGGAAGGGGGCGAAAATTAAAAGGGGGCTCATATATTTTACACATCGCCGATTTACCCTTTTCCCCTCAATTTCTCCAACCTTTCTCCTCATAAAATCCCTCAAACCCTAGGCAAGGTGCAAATTGGAGTAAGAGCTTGGATTGAAGCCCACAACCTTGGGGAGAGGAGCTTGCAAGAAAAGGATTGCCATGGAACCCTGGTGACCATTCTCTTTCTTTTTTGTGTACCCTTGGCCATGTGTGGCTGATTTCCTGGTTTTTTTGGATTGATGAGGTTGTGTAGGTAGGGTGAATTGTACAAAAATGCTATGATTGTTCTTGGATTGTATGAGGATGGTCTCTAAGACTTTTTGTTAATTCCATTAATGGCTATGGCCTATGGTCTATTTTTTGTGATGTAATGCATGAGAGTCTTAGTTACTGGATTGTAGGTCTAGGGGGTTGAAGGGAGTGTGTTCTAAAAGATTAGTCTCCTCAAATTAACCATGGTTGCATGATTTCACTTGTGATTTTATGAACATTGGTGTGCATTAGGTTTTTTTCAATTTAATTTTATTTGTTTTTGATGTTTCTTGTGTTAGGACATTGAATGGAGTGTGGTGTTATCAGTGGCATGGAGGGGATAGGAGAGGCTTTTTTGTTGGTTTATCAAAAAACCCTTTAAAGCACCTTGTCACTTGTTGAGAGGAGAGCCTGGTTGAGTGGTTTAGGATGGGATTAGTGCGACGAGAGTGCATTGAGTCTATAGAAGGGATTTTCTGGTCATTTGATTGCATCCTCGATCATTTTTTTTGGCTTGTTTGTGCATTTATCCTCTTGGCATGGTGAACCTGTTTCCCAGGGGGTTTCCCCCTTTCCTTTTATTGCCCCTTTTGTTTTGTTTGTTTGTTTAGTTTTCTTATGTTTTCATTTGTTCCCATTTCAACAAAAAATCTTTTTTTAAAGAATAGACCGCCATGGGGAACCCCGGGGGGTGAGTATAGCTTTTGAGGAGCCCTGTGGAATTTCGACCTTGATTTTGTGAGGTTAAATCTCGGCACATGGGGGTTAGCTTCCTTCGGTGAAGGGGAGTTTGTTGCAACTCGCGGTTTTTATGGAAAATCTTTTGTGTGTGGGGAATTAGCCTTCTTCTTTTTTAAAATTTTCATTGAGACCCTCGAATCTTTGGGATCGTTTGGAAAATTTTGGGATACGTTTTCCACATTAAAAAAATTTCACCAATAAACTCGTTAATTTTTTAGTAACATCCCCTTTGGGACGTTTGCAGTAATGTTTCACCCAGATAAAGAAAGAGAATTGGTAAAATCCTGGCATATTTTCTGAAGGGCCCTTGGGGCAAGGGAGTTACGCTTCCCTACTGTTATAGGAATTTCATGGGGAAATTTTTGTATTTTAAGGGAACTCCCTTTTTGGAAATGGGAATTGCCCCAAACCTCCGTTAAGTATGCACAATGAGAACTCCCCACATTTTAGGGAAGGCCTTGGTGGAAAGGAGTTTCGATTCCCCAGTAAATGAAACTTAAACTAGAACCCCGTAATTTTATTGAATACCTTGGTACGTGGGGTTGTTTACTTTAGATAAAGGAGGGGTACATGGGTATTTGGAAAATTCCTTGTTCATGGGGAAATTGCTTCCGTACGGTGAAGGAGAGTTTATCGCAAATCAAAGGTATTATACGAACAAACATTGGTTTGTGGAAATTAGTTTGATTTCTTCGTTTAAGATGTGTTTTATTGGGAACCGATGGACATTTTAGGGATCGCTTTGGTACAGAGGAGTTACGTTATCATGAATTAAATGAGATTTTACCAATATTCTGATTGCATTTTTTAGGGGAATGTCTTTGGTAACATTGGAGTATATGTTTCCCTCTTAGATAAAGAAACTGCATTGGTATATTATGTCATTATTTGTGAGATACCTTGGTTCACGGGGAATTATGCTTTCCTTCTATAAATATAACTTTGAAGGAACTTGTAGTATAATAGGGAAAGACCTTCATGCGAAGGGAATTAGCACTTCCCTCACCGTTACGAAACGTGCACATCGAAAACTTGCATTATTTTAGAGAAAGGCTTGGTGTAAAGGAGTTTTTGATTCCTACATTAAAGGAGTCTTTAATTAGAACTCGTTACATTTTACGGAATGCCTAGGTACGTGGGTGTAATGTTTCACTCTGAATAAAAGTGTGTGTTCATGGCATATTTGGGGATGCCCTTGTTATGGGCGTTACGCTTTACATATGGTGATGGGGAATTGTTGCAAACTCGTTGTATTTTATGGAAATCTCATGGGTGTGGGAATAGCCTTAACTTCAGTTTAGAATTGTTCTTAGAGAACCCTCGACATCTTTGGGACCGCTTTGAAATAGTGGAGATACGCCTTCCTACATTAAAAACCATTTGTCACCAATAAACTCGATAAAAATTTTTAGTAACGTCTTGGTAAGTTGGAGTAATGTTTCCCTTTAGGTAAATAAAGAGAATTGGTTTCTCCTGGCAATATTACTGGAATGCCTTGGTGCGACGAGGTTACGTTTCCATAATGGTAATTGGGAGTTCATGGAATTTTTAAATTTTTTAAGGAACTCCTCCTTCAAGTTGTTGCATTTAGCCTTACCCTCCCATTTAAGATATGCACAATGAGAACTCCCGACTTTTGGGTTTTTCCGGGGTAAGGCCTTGGTGTAAATGAGTTACGATTTCATTACTGTAAATGAGACTTCTCCTTGATCCCGTTATATTTTATTGAATGTCTTGGTACGTGGGAGTGTTTCACTTATAGATAAAAGAGAGTGTTCATGGATATTTGGGAATTCCCTGTATTGATGAAGCTTTCGCTTCATACGGTGAAGGAGTGTTTATCGCATAACTCGTGGTTATTATTACAGAACTCTTGGTGTGTTTGAATGAGTTTTATCTTCGTTTAACGAAGTGTTCATCGGGAACGGGATGACTTCTTTAGGGATCGCTTTGGTTATTATTGAAGTTTACGTATATGCCTATATTTAAAGGTTATTTACATGTAAACTTCATTACATTTTAGGGAACGTATTGGCACATTGGATGTTAGTTTTCACTATTGATAAGGAAATGCATTGTATCTTATGCAAATTTGTGAATGCCTTTGTTCAGGGAGTTACGATATTTCCATATTTTAATAATAAAACTTTGAAGGCAATCTTGTTAGTTTTATAGGATATCTTCGGTGGTGGGCAATTAGCCTTCCCTCCGTCTAAGAAGTGAACTTCGAAATAACTTGATTTTTTTAGAGAAGTTCCTTGGTGTTAAAGGAGTTACAATTTCCTACAGTAAAGGAGACATTACCTAGAAATCGTTAACATTTTACGGAATGACTCTGGTACGTGGGAGTAATATTTCACACCTAGATAAAGCTGAGTGTTATGGAATATTTGGATTGCACCTTGTTTTTGGGGGTTTGATCTCCATACGAGGAGGGCAGTTTGTTGCAAAACTCGGGTTTTATTTGGAACTCATTGGTGTGTGGGGAATTAGCCTTACCTTCGGTATAAAAGTGTTCATTGCGAACCCTCGACATCTTAGGGATTCGCTTTGAAATAGTGGAGATACGTCTTCCATAACATTAAAAACATTCACAATAATCGTTACATTTTAGTGACGTATTGGGACGTTGAGTTAATGTTTTCCCTTTAGTTAAATATAGGAGAATTGGCTTCAAACTCCTGCCATATTACTGATATTGCCTTGGTGCGACGTGAGTTTCGTTTCGCATACTGTTAAATTAGGGTTTCATGGAATTTAATTATTTTAAGGAAACTCCTTCATGTGTGGGCAATTAGCCATTCCCTCCCGTTCCTAAGATTATGCACAATGATGATACTCCCGACTTTTTTGGGAGAAGGCATCTATTGGTCGTGGTAAAATGAGTTACAGATTTCTACAGTAAATGAGGACTTCACCTAGAAATCGTTATTTTTTATTGAATGTATTGGTACGTGGAGTTGTTTCACTTTAGATAAAGGAGAGTGTTCATGGGATATTTGGGGGGGAAAAAAAAAAAAATTTTTTTCCCTTATTGATGGAAAGTTTCACTTCCTACGGTGAAGGAGAGTTATCGTAACACTTCGGTATTATAACAGAACTCTTTGGTGAGTTTTTGGAATTAGTTTTATCTTCGTTTTAAGAAGTGTTTCATCGTGGAACTGATGAAATTTTTAGGGATCGCTTTGGTTTAGAGAAGTTTCGGTTGTATCCTACATAAAGGAGATTTTACCTTTAACTCATTACATTTTAGGGATTCGTCCTTGGAACATGGAGTGATTTTTCCCTCTAGATTAAAGAAACTGCATTAGTTAAGTAATGCATATTTGTGAATGCCTTTGTTCATTGGACGTTACGTTTTCACTTACTATTATAAAACTTAGAAGGAACTTGTGTATTATGGGAACTCCTTCGTGCGTCGGGAATTAGCTTCCCTCCAGTTAAGAGTGCAACAATCGAAAACTTGCTTTATTTTAGAGATAGTCATTGCGTTGTAAAGGTGTTACATTTTCCTACAAGTAAAGGAGACTTTACCTAGAAATCGTTACATTGTACCGTGATTGCCTTGGTAGTGCGAGTAATATTTCACTTAGATAAAGCGAGTGTTCATGGATTTTTGGGAACGTGCCCTTGTTTAAGGGGGGTACGATTCCTTAAGAGGTAGGTGAGTTTGTTGCAATACTCGGGGTATTTTTTGGAACTCATTGTTGTGTGGGAATTTGCTCATTAACACTTTCAGGTTTAAAAGTGTTTTTTGTGCTACAACCTAGTCTTCTTTGGGTTCGGCTTCTGTAACATAGTGGTGATACGACATTCCTTCATTAATAAACATTTCACCTTTAATCTGCGTTACATTTTTTGTAACGTCGTGGTAAGTTGCTGGTTTGTTTTATTTAGTTTTTGTTTGTGTCTGGGGGTCACTTCCCCCCCCCCTGGCTTATTACTGAATGCCTTGGTTTCACGGTGAACGCTCGAGTTACGGTTTCCATACTGTTTAATTAGAGTTTATTGGAATTTAAAATATTTTAAGGAACTCCTTCATGTGTGGCAATTTAGCCTTCCCCTCCATTAAGTTTTGCACAATGAGAACTCCCGACATTTTGGGAAGGGCCTGGTGTAAATGCGTTACGCTTTTCCTTACAGTAAATGAGTCTTCACCTAGAACTCGTTATATTTTATTGAATGTCTTGGTACGTGGGAGTTGGTTTCACTTTAGATAAAGAGAGGCTTGTTCATGGGGATTTTTGGGAATTCCCCTTATGTGATGAAAGTTTCGAGTCCCTACGGTGAAGGAGAGTTTATCGCAATATCCTCATGGGTTTTTATACAGAATCTTTGGTGAGTTCGTTGATATTTAGTTTTATCTTCGTTTTAGAAGTGTTAGATCGGGATGATGACATTTTAGGGATAGCTTGCGGTATTTTGAAGTTACCGTTATCCTACATTTTTAAGGATATTTTACCATTAAGCTCATTACATTTTTGGGAACAGTCTTGGCACATTGGAGTTAGTTTTCCCTATAGATAAAGAAAACTGCATTGGTAACTTATGCCATATTTGGTGAATGCCTTTGTTCAATGGAGTTACGATTTCCCCTACTATTTATAAAACTTAGAAGGACTTGTAGTTTTATAGGGAACTCATTCGTGCAGTGGGAATTAGACTTACCCTCCGTTAAGAACGTGCATCAATCGTAAACTTGCATTATTTTAGAGAAGTCCTTGGTGTAAAGGTGTACATTTCCTACAGTAAAGGAGACATTACTAGAAATCGTTACTATTTTTACGGTATGCCTTGGTACGTGGGGTAATATTTCACTATATGTTAATGCGACATGTTCATGGAATATTTGGGAATGCCCGTGTTTTTGGGGAGGGTTATGATTAATTAAGAGAAGGGGAGTTTGTTGCAAACTCGGAGGGTATTATATGAACTCATTGGTGTGGTGGGAGATTAGACTTCAACTGTCGGTATTAAAAGTGTTCATTGCGAAAACCCTCGACTTCTTAGGGACTCGCTGTTGAAATTGTGGAGATTACGCTTCCTACATTAAAAACATTTTCACCAATAACGCGTTACAATTTTTAGTTAACGTCTTGGTACGTTGGAGTTAATGTTTCCCTATAGATAAATAAAGAGAAATTGGTAACTACCATGCCATAATTTCTGAATGCCTTGGTGCACGAGAGTTTCGTTTCAATACTGTTAAATTAGTAGTTGCATGGAATTTAATAAATATGTTTAAGCGAACTCCTTACCATGTGTGGCGCAATTTGTAGGCAATTAATTAGCCTTCCCTACCCTGTTGGTTAAAGATATGATCAATGAGAACTCACGAATTTTGGGGAAGAATTCCTTGGTGTATATGTGTTTACGATTTCCTACAGTAAATGAGGACTTTCACCTAGAAATCGTTATTATTTTATTGAATGTCTTGGTACGTTGGGAGTTGTTTCAATTTAGATAAAGAGAGTGTTCATGGGATATTTGGGAATTCACTTTTTGATGAAGTTTCGCTTCCCTACGGTTGATAGGAGTGTTTATCGTAAAATCGCGGTATTATACAGAACTCTTTGGGTGAGTTTGAATCTAAGTTTTATCTTGTTTAGAAGTGTAATCGGGAAATGTTGACATTTTTAGGGATCGCTTTGGTATAGAGAAGGTTACGTTATCCTACATTAAGGAATTTTACCAATAACTCTTTACATTTTAGGGAAACTGTCGTTGGCACATCTGTTAGTTATTTTTTTCCACTCTAGATAAAGAAACTGCATTGGTAACTTATGCATTTTTGTGAATTGCCTTTGTTTCAATGGGAGTTTCGATTTACCTTCTATTTATAAACTTAGAAGGAAATTGTAGTATTTTAGGGAACTCCTTCCTCGTGCGTGGGAATTAGGCTTCCATCCCGTTAAGAAGTGCCATCGAAATACTGATTATTTTAGAGAAGTCATTGGTGTAAAGGAGTTACAATTTCCTAACAGTAAGAAGCATATACTAGAAGAAAATCGTCTACATTTTACCGGAATGCTTTGGTACGGGCGAGTAATATTTCTCTCTAGATAAAAGCGAAGTGTTCATGGCATATTTGGTGGAAGTGCCCTTGTTTATGGGGGTTACGATTCCTTACGTGGACGGGGTGTTTGTTGCAAACTCGGGGGAATTTTATGGAACTCCATTGGTGTGTGGGAATTGCCTTACCTTCGGTATAAACTGTGTTCATTGAGAATCCCTCGACATCTTAGGGATCGCCTTTGAAATAGTGGAGATACGCCTTCCTACATTAAATACATTTCACCATTATAACTCGTTACATTTTTAGTAACATCTTGGTAAGTTGGAGTAATGTTTCCATATTAGATTTATAGATAAAATAAAGAAATTGGTATAATCCTGGCATTATTACTGATGCATTGGTGCACTTGTGATGTTAACGTTTTCCATAATGTTAACATTGGAATGTTAAAATATGTTAAGGAACTATTCATGTGTTGGCAATTTGCCATTTCACATTCCCCATTAAGATATGCACACATGAGAACTCCTGACCTATTTTGGGGAAGGCCTTGGTGTATATGAGTTACAGATTTACTACAGTAAATGAGAACTTCACCTAGAACTCTTTTTATTTTATTGAATGTCTTGGTTACGTGGACGTTGTTTCACTTTAGTAAAGAGAGTGTTCATCGGGATATTTGGAATTTCCTATCTTATTGATGAAAAGTTTCGCTGCCCTTCGGTGTAAGGAGAGTTTATCGCAAAACTCGCCGAGGGTATTATTATGAAATTCTTTAGGTGTGTTTGTATTAGTTTATTTTAGTTTTTGGAAGTGTTTCCCATCGGGATTAATGATGACATTTTAGGGAATCCGCAATTCGGTATGAGAAGTTTCGTTATCCATACATTTAAGGTTATTTTACCAATACCATTACATTTTAGGTAACGCTTGGCACTATTGGAGTTTTAGTTTTCCTATAGATTATAGAAACTCATTGGTTAATTATGAAGATTTGTGAATGCCTTGTTCAATGGGAGTTACGATTTCCTACTATTAACAAAAATTAGAGTGAAATTGTTAGTATTATAGGGAATCTCCTTCGTGCGTGGGGGAATTATGCCTTCCCTCCCGTTAGAAGTGGCTCAATCGAAAACTTGCATTATTTTAGAGAAGTCATTGGTGTAAGAGTTACACTTTTCCTTCAGGGAAAGGTGACATTACCTAGAATTCGATACCTTTTTCGGAGATGCTTTGGTACGTGGGAGTATTTTTTCTCTCTAGATTAAGCGAGTGTGTTCATGGCATATGTGGGTCTTGCAATTGTGGTTGGGGCGTTTTTCAGATTACTTCGAGGAAGGGGAGTTTGTATGCAAACTCGGGGTATTATATGGAACTACACTTGGTGTGTGGGAATTTAGCCTCCTTACCTGCCGGTAATAAAAGTGTTCATCGCGTACCATCGACATCATAGGATCGCTTGTAATACGTGGAGAACGCCCATTCCTACATTAAAACATTTTCACCAATAACTCGTTACATTTTTTGTAAAGTCTTGGTACGTTGGAGGAGTTAGTTTTCCCTATGATAATAAGAGAATTGGTATCTACTGACAATATTACTGACATGCCTTTGGTGCACGAGAGTTACGTTTCCATACTGTTAATTAGAGTTTCAATGGAATTTAATTTTTTCTAAGAACTACCTTTCAGGTGTGGCAATTAGCCTTCCTCCACGTTATATGATATGCACAATGAGAACTCCTGACATTTTGGGGAAGGCTCCTTGGTGTACAAATGAGTTACGTTCCTACAGTATATGACATTCACCTAGAACTCGTTATATTTTTATTGATATGTCATTGAGTACGTGGGAGTTGTTTAATTTAGTAAAGAGAGTGTTAATGCGGATATTTGGGAATTCCCTTATTGTTGAAAGTTTTGCTTTCCTACGGTGTAGGATACGAGTTTATCGCACAACGCGCACGGTATTATACTGAACTCTTGGTGAGTTTGAATTTTTAGGGGGGGGGTTTTCTTTTTTTTTTTCATTCGTTTTAGAAGTGTTCTCGGGATCTGATGGCATTTTTGAGGATCGACATTTGGTTATTAGAGTAGTTTCGTTTCTCCTACATCTAAGGAGATTTTACATCTATACACAGTACATTTTAGGGATCGTAGTTGGCACATTGTTGTTTTTTTTCACACTCAGATAAAAGATTCTGCAATGGTACACTTATGCATATTTGTGAATTGCTTTGTTCAATTTGGAGTTACGTTTATCCTACTGTTAATAAAACTTAGAAGGAACTTGTGTATTATAGGGAACTCTCGTGCGTGGAATTAGCCATTACCATCAGTTTAGAAGTGCACATCGAAAACTTGCTTTATTTTATGTTGTACTTGGTGTAAAGGATGTGGGTAGTAGTTTCATATTTATTAATAGTTATTGGAGGAAAGTACATTTCCTAGTTTAGTAGTGTCATTTTTCGGATTGCCTTGGTACGGGGGAGTATATGTTCGAGAGTAAGTTTTATTTTTAACTCTTGATAAACGCGGTTTCAGTGTTCATGGCTTACTTTGGACTATTGCCTATCGGTTTTTGGGGTTTCGATTCCTTTCGTGGTAAGGGGAGTTTGTTTTGCTATCTCGGGGTATTATATTTTGAACTCATTGTGTGTGGGGAATTCTGTCCTTCCTTGGTATTAAAGGGTTCATTGAGTAATCCCTCGGAAATCTTAGGGATCGCCTTTGTAAATAGTGGAATAAGCCCTTCCTACTTTAATTTTTTGGATCATTGTTATATGGGAATTGGGGTGGTTCGGCGTGGGTCGTGTGGGTAGGGTTGTGCGTTGGTTGGTTGGATAGGGTGGGGGGTGTTGGTTTGGGGATGGGTTTGGTTCTGGGTTTGGTCTGGTGGGTTGGCGGTTGGTGGTTTCCTTGGTTGTTGGTGGTTTGGTCTTTGGTTTGGTCTTGGTGTGGTTGTGGTCGGTTGGGTGTGGGGTGGTGGTTGGTTGTGTTGTTTGGTCTGGTGGTTGTGTGTAATTTAGTTTTTTTAGGTTTGGTGTTTGGTGGGAATGTGTGTTTGGAATTTTGGTTTTGGTTTGGGGGGGCCACATTTTGTGATTATTTTATGTGGTTCGTGTTTTGGGTTTGTGTATGGGGGTTCATCCCCCCCTGTGTGGCATTGTAGGTGTGGATGTGTGGGTGGGGGGGCTTGGATACGGGTGGTGTCGGGTGTGTGGGGTACCAGGGGAATGGGTAGGGGGGGTTGGGGTTGGTGGTGTGTGGCGGCTGGGTTTTGTGGGTCGGTTATGGATGGGGGGGGGTTTGGTTTTCGAAAGTTGTGTGGCGGCATTTTGATGACATCACGGGGGGTGGGTAGGGGGGGGGGGGTGGGGGGTTGGGTGTGGCTGTGTGGGGGTTGTGGTGACATCCTGGGTTGGGGTTGGTGGGGGTTTGATTTTGAATCTTTGGTTGAGTTATAGACAGTATTGGGGGGGTGTTTCGCGGGTAGGGTTGGGTTGGCAGCCTCGGGGGTGCGGCGGGAGCAAGGAGGGAGTGGTGGTGGGGGGGTTGGGGAAAGGGGGTGGGGTTTTGGTGGGGGTTTGGTAGTTTGTGGGGGAATTAAGTTATTTGTGACTTATACTTGTATGGTGAGGCTGGTTTTTATTGAGTTCTCGTTTTTATTTTTTGTGTGTTTGTCTTGGTTTTCGGTGGGGAGTTGTCTACAAGTTAGTTTTAGTGTGTTGTTGTTCATCGGTGATGTCCGGGATTATTCCGTCTTGGGGGGTGTGATGTAAAGGGCAGAGGTGGGTGGGTTTTTGGGTATTGTTGGGGGTTTGGTGGGTTTTGGGTGGTTTTTGGTTGCAGGGGACGAACCAGAACCAGCGGAGGCAGGAAAGTACACGGTGGGGGGTAGGTGTGGTGTTGGGGGGGAGGTGTGGTGTGGTGGGGGGGGGGGTGTTTGGAGTGGGTGGGGTGTGGGGGTGGGGGTGGGGTGTGTGGGGGTGTTTGTAGGGGGTTGGTGGTAGGTTGGGGTGTGTTGGTGTGGTTTGGTGTGGGGGGTTGGTTTGGTGTGTGTGTGGTTGGTGTTGTGTTGCGTGTGTTGTGTGGTGTGTGTGGTTTTTGGTGTGTTGTTTGTCGTGGGCTGGGGGGTTGGTGTGGGGGGGGGTGTATGGGTGTGGGGTGTGGGTGTGCGGGTGGTGGGGTGTGTGGTGTGGGTGTTTTTGTTGGTGTGCGGTTGGTGTGGGGGTGAGGGTTTAGAGACGGGGAGGGGGGGTGGGTGGGGGGGGGGTGTTATGTTTGGTTTGTTGAGGGGGGGTTGTGGGGGGGGGTGTGGGGTTATAGGGGTTTGCGGGGTAGGGGGGGGGTTTATGTGTTTTATGTGTTTTTTTTGTTCTTCGTGTTTTTTTTTTTTTTAGAGTGTTCTCCATCGGGTTTAGGTGGTATGGGGTGGGGGGGGTGAGAGGGGGGTGTGTGTTGTTTGTTGGCGTAGGGGTGAAGTATGGTTTGGAGGGTGGGGCTTGGCTGGGGTAATTGTGTTGAGATGGTATGGGGTTGGGGGTTCTGGAAGGGGCGCGGGAAGGAAGGACGGGGATAGGGGCGGAGGGGGATATGGGGGGGGGGGGTGGTGGGTGGGGGGGAAAAGTGTGGGGTTTGTTGTTTTGTTTACTGGGGTTTCTGTTGTTTTAGGACTGGGCGGGTTTTAATATGTGGATGTGTGGGGCGTTGGAAGGGGGGATTGGGTGGGGTGGGGGGCCCGGCGGTAGGCGTTCTGTGGGCGGGGGAAGTAGGTTGGTTTTGGGGTTTTCTAGGGGGGTGTTGGTTTAGTTTGGGGGGGGGGTGGGGGGGGGTGGGGGGGGGGCTGCTTATGGGGCGTGGTGGGGCCGGCTGTTGTTTGGTTGGGCGCCGTGGGTGGGCGGTCGGGGGGGGGGTGGGTGGGGTGGGGTTGGTTGTGTCTGGCCGCTCGGGGTCAGGGAGGCGCCGCCACGGCGGGGTTTGGAGGTTGTAATGAGTGCAGGGTGTAATGGGGACAGGGAAAAGTATGCGAGTGAGTTGTATTGGTGGTGGGAATTGATGGGGCAACCGATGGTTGGATTGAATGATGCGAATGACTTGTGTGAGTATGGTTGGTTTAAGTGTTGGTAAGGGGTTTGTTTTGATTAATGTAAAACCCTTTAGGAGTCCCATGCCCCCCTTGGATGGATGGTTTTGGTGCCCGGGTTACGTTGAGTAAATCATCTGGTTAGCTACCAGGGATTTATGTTTGGCTCTACTCGATGGATCCCCGGGGTAAAGTACCGGGTTTTTTGGGTTTTGTGGTATGGTTACGTTGAGTGATCACCCTGGGTTGTTTACCGGGGATTGTTGGCCGGCAGTGGTGGTGGGGCAACCCCAGGGCCTAAAAATCACCAAAAATTTAATGAGTGGTGTGTTGTGACATTTTGATGTGTGGAGTCTGTGGGAAGGGGGTTGGTAGTGGTGCTTGGTTTGTTTAGTAACTTTGAAATGTGGTTTGCGGGGTTGGGGTTGAAGTAAAAGTGGGTCTATTGTTTTGGAAGATTATTGTAATTAGTGTTGTATTTTGGTTGATGTTTTTTTTTTTTTGCTTTTTTTGCGGTATGAGTTGACCGGTGTGATTTTAAACCCTAAAGTGATGTTGTAGTGGGGAGATATTTTTTACTTGCGAATTTTTTAAATTTGTGTTATGGGGGGTAAGTTCTTTTGATCACCTAGTGAGGTGGATTAAAATGATAATGGCGTGTCAGTTTCCCTTTGTGTTTTTTTGTGTGCGGAGTTGGGATCCTCCGGTAGGTTGGGCCATGGGTAGCCCAGTGGGTTCACTCAGTTTCATTGGGAAAGTGATCCCCCCCAGTTTTTTTTCAGGGCTCGGGGGGCGTGCTGGTTGGGTTGCAGTTGAGAGTTAGTTCGAAAGGTTTCGTTTGGAGCCATGAAGGTAAAAGATCGGTGACTGCTTAAAATTGACCTTGTGTATTTTTTATATTTCATTGACCGGGAAATTTTTGGGGTTGGGGTTTTTTAAAACCTTGATTTTGGTTGTTTGATTTTCGGTTTTATTTTGGGGTTTTTTATATTGGGGCCCCCCGTTGGATTGTGGTTTTTAATGAGAATTCTTTTTCCTTTTTTATTTCGGTTTTTGGGTTAAACCCTGTGCTTGGTGATTCTATCTCGGGTCAACTTGGGTAAACCGGGGGGGTTTAATGGGAGGGTGTTACAAATGGTATCGAGCCCGGGTTTGCCTTGTTTTTATAGGTGGTGTCCTTTTTTTTAGGGGATTTTCTACCCTTTAATGGGAAAGGGAAGGAACGTCGATGCGTTTACGGCCTTTCAGGGATCTTTAAACTGTTTTTTAAATGGGTGGGGAGTTTTAAAGTGAAATGTTTTGAAGTTGGGTTTTGGTTTTTTTTTTCAATGGGCAACTGAAATGTTCTAAATGTTCTCCCGTAGTGAATCGAGCCAAACCGGGGGGGAGTGGTTGTGTTGGGTAGTAGGGGGGGTTTGGTTGTGGAGGATCTTATGTCTTTGTGAAGCAGATAGGTGGTTTTAAGTGTGTAACCTTAGGTGGTGCGGTTGTTAGTGTAGTGTTTTTTTCCTTGGTTTCTTGTGTTGTGTGTTGTTGTGCTCTTGTGGTGCTTTTGGTTCGGTTGTGCGTGTTTTTTGAAGGGAAATTCAGAGTTGGGGAGTTGTGCCTTGGGGTTTGGTTGTCCTTAGGGGAAAAATTGGGGGGGAATGTGATCTTGAATTGCTGCTTTGTTGCTGTGATTATGGTTCATTTTGAGAAGTCGGGTTGTGATTTTGGGGACGAAATTCTTTAAAATTTGGGGGAGGGTTTTTTAACATCCCCGCCAAACCCCAACGGGGTTTTTTAACTCAAGTTGGGTGACAGAGGGGGCCGAAACGGTTTAAGAGGTCTCTTTAGGTCTGGGCGTTTGGGGATGTGGCGGGTTTAAGTTGAAAAAAAGGGGGAACGTGAAAAAACCAAAAGTCTGATTTTGGGGCCCTAAAGTTTTCGCAGGCGCCTTTTTTGGGAAGTGGAGGGCACTTTTTTAATTTTTCAGCAAACTTTCGGGGTGAATATTCAAAATGTGTCTTTTTTGGGGGAAAAGTGTGCCCCGGCGCCATTTTGACATGCCAGGCAATTTCGTGCATAAAGGACAAAATTGCCGGAAATAAATTTCCCCCTTCTTTCTTTTCCCCCGAAATTCGTTTGGAAAACCCAAAAACCCCCTTATTTTAAAAACCCTCGATTGGGGGTTTGTAGAGCCCCGTTTTGGATCCTTTTGCTACGGTTCGGGGACGAGAGGAAGAGATCGCACATCGGGTTCGGGGTGGTTCGGAGTGGGTGCTGTCGGTGAGGGGGAAAGAGCTACGATTTGGGGGGAAGAGTTTGGGGCCCTTTCGGGTTGGGGAGTTTTTTAGACCTCGCTTTTTGTCAGGTGAGGTTTAGCGACATAGGTAAATTGGGCGAGGGGAGATTGAAACTTGACTTGAAGAATGTGGGCATTGCAAAAATTAAAAGAAGTAAAAGGGATTTCGTTATGTGATTTTTGTTTGTATTTGCGATTGTTTTGGTTTTTTGTTGCTTGATGATAGATGAATTGCATGAATAGGGGGCTGTTTTTTTTTTTGCATGAATGGGGAAGATTAACCCTTTTGCTTAAAGGATTGGATGTAGTAAGAGGGAGGAGGGGAGGGGGATGTGTGTAAGTGTATTTTCCCGGGAAATTTTTAATCGTGGTTCAGAGGGGGGTCCGCCCAAAGTGGGGGGCGCCTTTAAATTTAGAAAGGTGGGTGGGCCCCCCAATGTGGGGGCGTCCCAAAGAAGGATGTACAAGGTAACCCTAGCCCCCTGACATGGTTCCCCTGTACTTCAGGGGGGGGTGGCCCTGATAGCCGTTTACCCCTTAAAAAAGTTGGGGTGCCTGGGGGCTTTTAATGATTGTGATGGTGGTTTTAGTGTGATGTTGGGGAAGATGCATGTGTATGTATTGTTTTGGGTGGTGAATGAGTGCAAGGGGGGTAATGTGGGGCATGGAAAGTATGCAGTGATGTTATTTGGGGGTGGGGAAATTTATGGCAACCGTGGTTGGATTAATGACAAAAAAAAAAGAGCTTGTGATGATTGATTGGTTTGGGTTTAAATGTTGATAATGGTTGTGTTTATTAATGATAAACCGGGAGGAGCCACATGCCCACCTTGAGATGTGAGATTGTTCCCCTTAGTTTAGTGAATCACTTGGTTAGACCAGGGTTTATGTTGATCGGTCTACGTCGGTGGACCCCGGGCAAGTATGGATTATGGGTTTTGGTATCGGTCTACGTTGAGTAGATCACCTGGGTTTTTTACCGGGGGGTTTTGGGGCATGGTGGTGTGGAGCAACTCCAGGGGCCTAATAACTCACCCCGTTTAATGACGAGTCTGTTGTGACAGTTAGTTGGGTTTGGGACAGGGTTTGGGAGTGTGTTGT